>VYZW01058419.1:157609-176416 GCA_013401315.1 Balaeniceps rex | reverse complement strand
ACAGATTATTAGAGAAAAGGCAAGTATTGCAGAGTAAAACTATAGTGGCGAAACTAAGTTGTATTCTCTAGGATGTTTACGTAGCAATCTAAAATAATAAAATACCTAGTTCTAGAATAATCTCTAGGAACCATAGTTTTAACTGGCTTGAAATTTTGTGATCTTATAAATGCTGCTGCTTTGTTCTGAAAGCTGAAAAGAGCGTGAAAGGACTCTGATCCCCAGCATACACGATTGTCTGGGATAGCACTTCTTCTGCGTTTAATATTAAGCCACATCCCCCACACGCAGCCCTCATCTGGCAGCAGGTTTAGCAGAAGCAAAAAGTGAAATATGAGGCTGCTCAGCAATAGGGTAGTACTTGTTTTTTTTTAAAAAAAAAAAAAAAAAGTTTTAGGCCTAAATTAGTGAAGAAGCATTTATAGAAGTTCTGCACCTTTTTCCCCAGCAGGCAAAGAGAGGGCTAGATGGCCCACAAAGGAACTGGCAGAATTGGTTTCCACAAGACAGTAATTAGGACACGAACCTTCTTCTTTTGTGCAGACCAGTTCCTGTGATGTTCTATCCAATGTTTAATTCTCCTGCTTCAGTTCTGGAAGGCTGTACTATCTACAGGTATTACTTCCATTCTTCACTTTCCTCAGATACAGGCTCCTATCTGTGTTTTGCAAAATGCATCAAATAATGTTTTGGAGCATCTTCAAGTTAATTCCGAACAGGTTTAGAGTAAGTCTAGATTATGACCACAGAAGACATCAGACATGTTTGTCTGATGCAACTGCCCATGCCAGGGTAAGTTTTTTGGTCAGAAAAGCAAATGGTTGCTGATTCTGTTTTAATAGGTCAGAGGCTGACACCAGTCATGTGCCATTTGTGTTACATTTGACATCCTTCTCAGCATGTGATGGTATGGCTAGAGAAGGCAAAAAAACCCCAAATTGCAACCTCTTTTAAGTACATGAGACAGTTTAACACTGCAGCCGCCCCAGCAGGCACATAGTTGTGAAGGTGTATGAGGGATCGACCTTGCTGCTGGTGTGAATCAGTGGCCAGACGATTGAGTGTAGGTGTGCAGTTGCTCACTGGCAGAGCAGCAGCTTTGACAACAAGGTACCTAGAACATGCTTTGCTTTACAGAATTAGATTTCGGGAGATGCTCCACCTGCAGAAGCTTTTTTAAAAAAAGTATGTTGCCAGAGGTGCTTTGAGTAGTGCTCATCTTCCTCCCACAACACCAGCAACACAGCATTGCAACAGAGGCTGCAGGTTGAGAGGGTGCAAAGGGAAAGAGCAGTAGATCTTTTCTAAAAGCTTCAGGGATGCTGCTCTGGTCTGCTTTCATTTTCCTCCTTCACCTTCTGCCTTGAGTTTAAAAGGGAATGAAGTTGTGCTGCAGCAGAGAGGATGACAGAAGAATACGCACTAGGAAAATGCTGGTGCCTGCTGAGCCAAACCATGTTTGTTATTATAGCTGTCATCTGGCTTTTACCCAGCTCTCTGTTCATCTTAGTACGACCTTAGCATGCAGCTGATCAAGTTTCTCACCACTCTGTATGTCTCTCTTCAGGAAATGTACATTCTTTCTACCACCAATTTTGTTTTTCTAATGATATAACAACAGTGCTTTGGTTTGTTCCTCTTAGGTTAGATTTTTTTTTTTTAAATTACTCTTATGTGTCGTGGTTACACACAAAAGATTTCTTTTTTCGAGAAATTTCTCCCTTGTCTGCTCTGGCACTGGTTTCAGTCTAAAGGCTGAGCGGAGCACATTTAAGTGTGACTAATGCAAGGGGAAGATTTTGCATTACATGTAATGTAAGTATTACCTAGTCAGCAGCAAAATTGTAAATACAATGTGCATAAATTTTGTTTGGGAACAGTTTTCTTAAATTAAAGTTTATTTTGAATTAAAAAAAATTGATTTCAGGACATTTTCTGAGTTTTATTCAGAAGACCTAGAATGGACATGAACATATTCTGAAAGAAGAAATGCTTATCTATTGTGTCACATATGCCAACAACATATCAGTTATGCGCTCTGTAACTCTATCAGGAGCCACCACTGTCCTTCGGCAATTTTGAGAATGGAGAAGAAAATTAAGAGCTACAGAGCTGTGGAACGAACGTAGGTGTCATACAGGTTTTCAGTCTCCAGAGGCATCATTATTGTCTAGTAATGTAGGAATAATACAATACAAGTAATATGGCTACTCATTTACCAGAACTAACATGACATACACTAGTGTTTCATAAATCTAGAGGGAACTTGAGGATGCCCTCTGTGTGTGTGGGCAGGTGTGTGCGCGCGTTTTTGATGCCTTTGGAAAAGGATTCCATATGGTGCTTGAGAGAACCTAGCCTATTTTAAGGTCCTGCCTGTTTAAAACAGTAATAACTCTCTTGCTTTTATGCCTTTTTGTCTTTTGAGCTCCTCTTCTTTCATAAACTTTGTAATGAAATAGTCATCTGTGGTGGAAGATGTATGACAAATAGCCTGCCCTTTCTACGTATCTTCAGTTGCTTCCTTAACTTATGGGAAAGGATTTACTTGTATTGAAAATGTAACAACCTGCAAATGAACCCATCTAAACTCTTTGAGTTTTGCTTGGAATCAAAAGGGTTATCATGGCTTATGGAAAATTCATGGGCTTGTGGAGCAAATTCCAGAATTCTGTCAGATGAAATGCACAGAAGAACCAGTGATGTTATTCAGACGGGTTGAGCAACGGTTTAGTGATTGCGCAGTGGAGCTGGGAACTTTAACTGGGTCCATAGGTCAGGTAACAAGTATTTAGAAATTACTCTATACAAAATTGGAGAATTCAGGTATAAGCTAGGAAGGGTTAAAAGAATATAGGTGTCAGGCAGAATTCTACAAATTTAAGAGTTGAGAAGACTATAAAAAATAAAGGGACAGAATCTCAAGAAAAATTAAAATGTAAGAAAAGATGTAGTGTAGATGAGTATGAGTGTATGAGTAAGCAAATATATGAACGTCCTACTCCTAAATTTTCAAAGGATGAACATGAAGGAAGAATATTATTTATTGTAGACATTTCTGTAATAGTCTAAGTGATAACATGAAATGGCAAAGGATGTCTTGCAAACAGTAAAGTCTATGGGTTTCCCTAGAAAAGTTACCAATAACCTCATTACTTCAGTAGTTTGCACTCCATCCTTGAAAATACGCTTTTATGAGCAGAATTACTGATTGTACAGAGGTAGAATTAATCACTGTGAATAGGAAGAGCTGTGCAACAGCAGACCTTCTCCCTTCATTCTGCAACAGTGTGTGTTGCATTAGGTTTTGCTGGTGGAGGCAAGGGCTACTACCCTCGTGACCTCGTGCAAGTACAGACAAGCAAGTCCTTTCTTCCACGACAAGTCATATCTCAGGCATATAAACTGCCATTTGTTAGCCCAGTCTTCACCGAACTGAAAGTAAAATAGGACATCTGCACTGGAAAACTATTAGCAGCTGATTTCTCAAAAAACAAGAAAGCCATTGTTTTTCAGGAGCTTGCATGCTTTTGCAATCCATCTGCTCTCCCCCAACTGGGTAGTGTTAAGCACCACAGTGCCATCTGGAGTTGAAAAGTAAAGCACTATTGTTTCCAAAACTAGAAGGAACATAAAAGCACTATAAGTACATATTCTTTGATTAATTTTTGTTTTGTAAAATCACAAATTCAAGCTTTTAAAATCGACATTCTTTTTCAGTTTAGAGAAATGTTAGAGTGAAGTTAGTGATGAAAAACAGGTCACAAAATACTTGTTTTGGTGACTTGGTATCAGGGTCAATTCAATATATGCACCATGAAAGCTATAAAATGCAAATTATTTTAGCACGGCATCTCTTTGTTTAAGACATAAGCAGTACTGCAAGCTAGGATTATTCTGAGTAGCCTCGCTGAGCTCAGAGAAAATCCATGTGGCAAAAAACATAGTGAATGCATTCCTCTGCTGCTAAAAATCAATAGGAATTTTGTTGCTGAATTAATTTGAAACCCAGGTTGCCGCAGTTAGAATTTGCAGGAAGGTGTATATAATAAGATTCGCCTTTTCTCTCCTGCCTCTTATAATGCTGTTCTGACCTTCTTAGTCTTTCCAATAATGCTTACTATATTACTGAGGTGGCTAGAAAGAAGATCTGAACATGAGGAGCTTTGTAAAATCTTTTTCGTAAACATGATCTGCTGTCCTAAATTTGTAAAGCTCTTTTGAGCCCTGTATAAATAAATGGGAGGTCTGCAAAGCAGCTAGGAAGTACTGCCAATGATGTTTTAATTGCTTTTCATTAGGATAATAGATATTATTTGGTTTGTGGGTTTGTTGTTTTGTTTTTTTTTTCCCTGGATAAAAATGTGGTTTCCTGGGTAAAAGTGTAAACTCACCATTTGTGCACGTGCTGGCTGCTGCAGAAATAAATTCAGATGACCCTCATCACTTTTTATAATCTCTAACTGTAATTCTGAGTACATTTTTAGGCAAAAGAACTGTTGTCTGTAAGCTGTACAGAAGTGCCTGCCATAGCTATCTGAGAGGGGACCTGATTTGAGACCTGAATCCTAATCCTGGCTGTAAGACCGACTACTGCTGTGACCTTGAGCAAGTCATATATGTGGCTCCATAAAGTGATTGTACCTCCACCACCACAGGATTTGGTGGAGGATTAATTTGTTCATGTCTGCTTAAAAAGATGAAAAGCATTAAGTCCTCTCAGCTGCAGTTTGTTGGGAGTGAGTCAACACCATGAATGTCAGATACTGAAACAGACATGCCAGGAGCCAGAGAGTGTGAATATTGAAGGTGACATGTTTAAAGAAGTCATCTTTCTTATGTTAAGGGAAGCTTTAATTCTGACTGTTGCTGGCATACAGTTCTATAACATGCATATCTGAAGACTTAGGGGCATATACAGCAAATCATGAATCCCTTATTGTGAATTTTAAGTTACTGCAGCTGCTGTGTGCCACAATAAATCTGAAATTAGTTAAAAAATGTGGAGGGACGGGAGCTGGCACATTAACTGATCTTACTTTCAGCTATCTGAAAGGAAAATGATGGTATCTTATTTGACAGTTGGAGGCTTTGAGGTAGAAAGCACGGGTAGGTCTGGTGTAAATTTTTTTTGTAAATATTACAAACCATTGGTATCTTTTCAGTAAATGAATCCAGTAACATTGTACAAATTTAAACAAGAAAACAGAATCTCAGCAACACAGAAGCGCTTCTACTCACCTCGCATTCTCTTCTCAGAACTGCTAATTCACTCTGCAAGCGTATGTGGGTGTTACCTTTATAGTGATTCCCTGCCGCACATTCTGTAGCCCATCTGATGCTGTCAGACATGCATCACTCCTAAACTTTGATCCCTTCTTTGGTCTCTCACTTCACTTCCAGTATAAAGCTTTGGTTCTAACCTTCAAAGCCACTGATGTATCGTGTTTTGGCTACAGCAGAGATAGCATCTCTTTCTCTCAGTAGGACTACGGCGTTCTTTTCATCACCAGAAATCAAAAGCCAACAAAAGTGTAATAATAACTAGGAAGAAAACATTCTCCATCGAGAGCATCCACTGCATAATAAAGTGCCACATACCAGCACCAGGAAAAACGGCTTGGACTTTGCAGGATAGGGAACAAAAGTGAATGTATCGCTTTGAGCATACTCCTTAACACTTTTTTCAAGAACAGGAATCTCTCCCTGTGAGGACATTTTCCCTATTTAGTAGCATGGAAATGGCAGGTGGGTTGCACAGCAAGGAAAACAATCCATCTCTTACTCATTCTGTCCTGGGAGGGAGCAAAATGAAAATAAGACAGTGCTGATTAGTGAAGAATTTTTTCAGCAAGGTTGGACGGATTATTCAAAACCTTTCCTTTGGAAAAGCGAATTAACTTTCCTGTGGATGAACACAATGGTAGGTATACATTTCTTTACATAACCACATGACAAGACTTAGTTTGTATTAAAACTCACATCTTTTCAAACTTTATTTTACACTTCTTTCATTTTAAGTGGATTTCTTCCCCAAAAACAATTGAATTGTGTAATTTATCTGAATGATGTGTGTGTGTGTAGATGGAGAGGGAAGGTCAATCCTATTCTTACAGCCTGTGCATTTTCTGCCTTGTCTATGTATGAAATTGTGCTGCTTCTGACCCTATAAAGGTCCAACACTGAAAGAAAAGGCCACCTGGGAGAAAGGCACCTTATCCTCACAATAGTTTGACAATTGTGCAACAGGACAGATTGTATCAGTTTAAAAAAAAAACCAGTCATGTCCCTGATAAAACAGCATCAGAAACATGTAGAGATCATGTCTCCCTTCCCTTGTTGTTACTAATCTGCTTTCATTTAAAAAAATGCCAGCATGGTGATGCTAATCTAATTCAGCTGCAGGAGCGCTTTGATAGAAAGTTCAGAGAGGTGTTTTTAATCCTCTACAATATGTACTGACAGAGGATGCCAAAACAGGAAGCCCTCGCGTGCAGATCCTTCCTTGCTATAATGGCAGGGTGGAAGATGCCGTCTGTAATTTCATGCCATTAGACCAAAAAGTGCTGGCTCCTCTAAACTCCTCGCAGCAGCTGCTCCTGAAGGCTCAGCTCTTTGTCCTGAGCTGGCAACTGCCTCTGCCGATGGGAACGGTTTTGTTTTCACAGAACCGGATGGGGCGAGAAGTGAACTCGGAGGTCATCTGGTCCTTCCTCCAGCCGTGGGGCTGGACGGGCACTCTTGGCAGATGTTCTCACTGGCAGCCAGAGATCCTGGCTCTGAGAGACCAAAGCTAAGCCGCCTGTCCTAAATTAGGGGGCCTGTCAGCTTTTACTGTGTTCAGTGGCAGTTTGATGCCCAGTTGTTTTTCAGCTTTTCAACTGTGACCATTTATTCAAGTAATATGATTTTGTGAAAATATAAGATTTTACTTGAGGTAAATTGTGAAGATGGTGGCTTGATCTTTTAGTAAGTTTGTGTCCTCTATTTTTATTCTCCAGGTTGTGCGTTTCGAATTCTCTGCTACCCCCTGCAACGGCCTTGCTAAGCCAGCAACATGAAAATCCATCAGTCAGCTTCCTTGGCTGTAGGTCTGCAAAGAATTTACGACTTTTAAATAAACAAGGCAGCTTGTACCTCTTCAAATGTACTTACAAGGCTTCTTGTAAGGACTTACACATTGGGTTACACACAGTTAAATTGAAACAAAAATATGATCACTGCCTACAAACTAAAGCATTTAATTCAGAATGGAATGAGAGAATGGGCATGATGAATTGAGATCTCTGTTCCTGGAGAATAAATGCATCTGTACAAACTCCCTTCTAATTTGCAAAAGAAATTATAGTGTAAATTTCCATAGTCGGCACACTTTTAAGCAGACGCTCTTACAAATTAATGTTTGCGGTAATGGTGAGATATGCTTGGCTTCTCTAATGCTGATTGACGTATTCTGTCCATACACACCTGCATTTGAAGGCATAGAAAAGAGTTTTATTCTGTATGAGAAGTGACATTGAAAGCCTAGAACAGTCCTACATTTGCAACAGAAATAGAAAGGACTTTTTGAATGACTGGCTAGTGATAAGTGGTGCAGGGGAAAAAGGTCCTATTGTGTAACCACATAAAGCACTGGAGACAAGACAAATCTATTTACATATGAAAACTCAGACCTCAATCAAGTCTTACGGAAAAGGACATGAGACAGGATAAAAGAAATGCATAAACCAGAATTCCTTCTTCCCCACAAAGATTACTGCAAATTTCTACCTCTCTCATTTGTCATTAAATTTTAATTCTTTATGCAAGTGCAATGACGGTCCCCAAATACACTACAGCTTTGTTCATAAATGTCTTTCCTCTTCTAAAAATGCACACAAAGAGAGGTATAAATCATATAGTGAATAGCTACTATATATTCCATTTCTCTCTACGGGTTATGTTGAATGATGCAATGTATTTAACAGGACTGGTATTCTAGTGCTATGAGAAATCAATTTTCACCCTGATTTGATGTATTGTTTTTCTTTCCACTGATTCTGATAAAATGGCCTTCCCCTATACCAAACAACTATTAATATTTCAGTAGTTTACTTTTTGTGTAATGTAAAAAAGAATTTTATTCCATGATATGAACAGCCTGTGATGTTATTTAATAGTAATAGAACAAGTTAGAAATGTAGTCCTGATTAAGCTTGTACTTTACCTGTTCAAAACTTTGCATCACTCCTTGTTGATTCTCCCCTGCATGCCCTGCTTGAACTTTCCAGTATCTTAAGCAACCCTAATGAAATTGTAGGCTGTGAGGGTTTTCAATACAAATAATTAGTGCTACAGGTTTTTGTTAAATTCCAGGTTCAGTTAACCTGAAGACACTGTAAAGGGTTGAGTTGAGAGGAAAAATAACGAAATGTACTGTCCCTGTCGTCCAGGTGCTTTTATAACTGAAGTAATGACCTTACTATGTTGCTCTTTTTTGTAAATGATTTAAAAGGTTCTGCTGTTTGATGAGTCAGAAGAGTTTAAGCAAGAGCTGGTAGGGCTCAGACAGGCAACTTTATTGTTTGTGACAGTGCTTGGTATCCTGAGCCAAAACGAGCTTTAAAACTCTTACTCATGTGTCTAGCCAGATAATCACAGGGACGTTTCTGACCCATGGAAGAAATGCTTGGGATTTCTGAAAAAGAGTAGTTAGCACTGCGAGGAGGATTGAACTGCTTCTGCTAACATGAATTTAAGGTGGTGGCTTGACACAGGACTGAACTCTCAATGCACTAACAATTCTAAACAGTCTGCTTTGGTCACATTTTTTTAAATTCTAATAATCTACGATTTGCATGGGATTTCTCCTCTCATTTTAAATTGACAAATTCTCAAAGACTGTATTCTCTTTAAGACATTATCTTAACAATGTCTTAGCATGAATGCATTTAAAACCATGGCAAAAGTTCAGTGAAGAGTTGAAGTAGTCACAAGCCTGTGTATTTCAATAGCAAATGGGTTTGTCTCTTTAAATTGCATACCAACCTTATCTGAAAAATGTAAATTCTACTGCTAAAAACACATTCCTCTGAAATCAGATGTGGGCTTCATTACTCAGGGCTGGTTGTTTCCACATTCATCTAATGAATTTTCCTGAATAGAAAGGATGAAAGGGAGACAAAGAAGTAAGGGAAACAGACTTCTGCAGCAAATATTCATCCCCTCTGAAGTTCCTCTGTCATTTAAAAACAAATGGCCAAACTCACTGCTGGTCAGTGAAGGGAGAACTCCTTGCTTAATCCTGCTGCTTCCTTACAAGGTGTAATAGCCCCGCAAGCTGCAGGCACCACTCCAGCACGCATGGAGCCTCACCTACGGTTTAATCCATCACATCTGCCCTGGAGCACCTGTGGATTCTGTGGGGCCACCTCTGCTCTTCCAGACAACCTCAGCTGGGGAGAGTTTGTCACCATGTGCAGACCGCTACGCCCAGATCCCCCCGGTTCTTTAAGCCATGGCAGAAACTAGTCCTTGCAGCAGACCTTGGATGTTTGCGAAGCTGATTGCATCATTAGGGTCGCCAGGATAATAGAACAGCCAGTTAGGAAGCTTTAGCGCTTAGGTTAGGGAGTTTTGAGATTCCCAGAAAATGTTAAAATCAATATAAGATGATTTTGTAAATAAGACAGAGCTTTTAACTAGTTTGCTAAGAAAACAAATTAGGTATTTCCTTAGGTCATACAGCGTTGTCTAGACTTAAATTTAATAGCTTCAAATAAACCAAAGATAACAATGGATGGAAAAATGTACGTCTGAGGAGTTGTTTTCTGAGAAAATGCATGTAGTATATGAAAAGTAATGTGAACCTCAAACTACTGTGGTAATATAACCTCTACAGGCAGGCATCACAAAACCAGGAGTAAATTCTTTCGAAGTGGCTGAAGGACACAAAGCTGCACATTGGAAAAGACCTGTTGATAAGGTTCCTTTACGCATGTACCCAATTAATCCTCCCATTTCACATTCCTCCCCAGCATTCAGCTGAACGACAGAGTGGGGGAATTAGTTCCCCTTGCCCTCAGAGCAACCCAATTCCTCAAGCAAAATGAATGGCTTTAGCTAGGCAGCAAGGCAAATAAAACACGTTCTTTTCAGTTAAGCAAAACTGTGTACCTGCAGCAAATGACTGTAACACTAAAAATACATGTCAAGTAGCGTACACCCAGACTCTAAAACAGGTTGGAAAAGGACATGAAAAATCCCCCAAGCTGTGAACAGCAGAACTGATGAAACACGGGATCTTAAACAACTTGTGTCCCAGGACCTCAGCATCTCCTTCCAAACTGCGTGAAGCTCTATCCTCCAAAAACTCTGTGACATCCCTCGCCACAACACTCACCCCTTCCAACACCCCATTTATTCCCAAAGATGACACCTGGGACATCTTGCTGTGTCCCCAGTTTTCATCCTCGCTAAAAGACTGCTGAAGACTCTCACCTCCTTCCCACGCCGCCCACTGGCACCCAGCACTGTGGAAGATACAGCTTGTGCCCTGGCTGCTGCAGAGCTGCCAGCAGCAGGGTGACCACCTGGCTTTTGCTTTCCGGCTGCTGGGTGGCCAAACAGAAATCAAAAGGTGAGTTTTACCTGTGATCCTGTCTGTGGAAGCAGCAGTAAGTCTCTGTCCTCCTCCAGCTGCTAACTTTTACAAGGTTTGTAAAAACAGAGCAACTTTCCAACTTCTATCAGATGTGGTTTATAGCAAACAGACTGACAGAAAATGCACAGACAGAGTCATTGCATAAGCTTTGTTTCCTTAGAAACTAGACTAAATAGGAGGCAAAACCTTAGGTTTGTAAATAGGTACTAAGTGGATCAACTTTTTTATAAAGATTTTGGGGGCTTTGCTACTCTCTTCGTTGCACTTAAAATTTTGCAAGCTGTACTATTTACAAGAAAATGTAAACAATTTTAAAAAAATCAACTTATTCTAGAAGGTCACGCAAAATGAAATTAACTACAAATATTGTAATAATCTTTGCATAATCCTTCTCCTAGTCTTCCAATTTCACATGACTACACTAGATTTTGTATTAAAAACTCAACTTCAGCAAGCATCCGAGTCCAAGCTACCCATGAACAGAATGTAATTTTGCCTCACCTTTATTGGAAAACTCCTTCTTTGAAGCAACACTGATCTTTTTTACAAGTTACTCAAATGATCTCCTACTGCATTTCACTGCATTACAAAGTAGCACCTTTGAAAACATTTGTAGTGTGTATTTGAATACCCCTTGTATCTTAGTATAGATGCCATACAGCTCTTTCATAGTCTTAGAAATAAGAGACCGAGCAGCAGTTCTGTTTTCAGGAAAAAAGATTCCTGCTTCGAAGTCCATCCCCAGTAAAATCAATAGGGCTGACAGTGAATTCACCAGGACCTGAAGCTGAACCTAAATGCTCATCTGTGATAGCTGCCATGGCATCAGCCACCCATTTTATATGACACCCACTTTCTCCAGAGTGGAGCACTTCTTCCAGACTCTTCTCTTTTTGTAGACTAAGAACATTTCCAAGGGACTACACTGTAATGTAATTATGACTGTATGACTCTGCAGTTGTCATAGCAATAAAATCAGGGTGGTATGTTGTTAAAAAAAATCTTCAAATATAGCTAGCACAGACCTAATAATTCCTTATTTCTAACTGCTTTACCACATTTGTAGGCCCTTTGGAGGAAGGCCAATGAAGAGTTATCCATGGTAGATTGCCTTCTGAACTGCTGTACTCACATTTTTCCATCTCTGAGCAGCAGGAACCTGACTGTCCTTGTTTCCTTGAAAACCTGTCTTTTCCTTCACCTGCTCAGTGCTGACTAAGCTGGATGCACTGTGTGGGACCGAAAGAGTTGTGCGGTATTCACTGGGTAGGGAAGTTTTCAAGAGTTTCTTTTGTTGTACCCTTAAAAGGTTACATGTAATTCAAATTGGGGTTATGGAGTAAAAATGGGAAAGGGATTGTTTTTGGACCTTGGTTTGGACAAAAGGTAGCAAGCTTTTGTAGTAACACAGCTTGTTCTGTCATGCACACAACCAAACTCTGACTTGAAGCTGCATGTAGCAATTACTCAGTATTTAAGCTATACTTTCCCACCAAGCACTTCTCTTGCAAAGCAGTTTCCCTACTTCATGCTGTTATGATGTGGTGAAGAGATAGAGCTCACAAGTGAAACACCAGGCGCAGAAATCTGCCTCTGGAACAACTGCTTATTGACTTGGTAACAAATTTACTGTTTTTAAAACCTTCATCTAGCTAGCCAGCCTTCACAGCGTTTGAATTTGCCTTAGGAATATAGACTATAACTTCTCTCCCATGCAAGAAGGTATTATTAAAAGGGACAAGGTGCTGAAAACTTAGCAAGTCCTAACAATCCATCCTTTTTCCAGTGCAGATTATGTTGTGGACTGATACCTTGAGACTTCTGCTTCTCTTGGTACAGCGCATACTGGCCAAATATTCCATGTTCCCCAACTCACAAGCATACTGCATTAAAGTTAGAAACATAAATCATTTTGCTTTTTAAGTTTTGTTTATATAAGAGAAAGTACTGTGAATTTTGCTCAAGTCCATTCTCACCAGTGGGACTATTAATGAACGGCACCGTGTAAGGATTTGTAAAACAGAATCTTAATTCTAGTAGAGACAGGATTTTCTCTGTTGAATTAAAAAATAAGTAAAATCCAATTAAGACAGAGAAGTAGGAAATTCCCATTCCAAATATAGGCAGGTAGCACCTTTTCCACTGTAATTTAAAAAATTGCTTGCTTCAATCCAGGGGTGATGACTAGTCCTAGGTTTTTTTAAGGGGAAGGTTGGGAAGGGGGGAGGGCTTCGATTCACTGAAATGGTAAATTAAAATACACACAACATTAAAAAGTTATGCTAAACATCATGCTTTTTATTTTTTGGGAAAGAGCAAGAAAATAGCAGTACTTCAACAGACTAGAAAAAGCCTCATCTAAATACCAAAAGCACAGCAAATCATATTCAAAGCTGATACATTCTTAAGTCAAAGCAGAAAGTTCTATGTACATATGCATGTATATATACTCATACATATATACACACATACACAACTTTTTAAATATAGATGTAGCCATTTGAATTATCTGTGTTTGCCTTATCATTCATTTTAGTTTGGGGTTAGTGAAGTAATTAGACCAGAATTAACATTAAAAAAAAAAATCCAACCATTGCCACAGACTAGATTAAGAACTTATACACATACACAATTACAGCACAGTCTTTACGCTTGTGGCCTTTAAATTCCACTAAAATAAGCCGCTTTTAGAGGGAATGCACAAAAACTCCACCCTGGAAGTCTCTTGGCTTTTATCACTGCAACATCCTAGTCTTTACTAAAAACTAAGAGAAGAGCTACCCCAGAATGTGATCTCCGATTCTTTCTGTAAACTGTATGCATGCCAGATGTGAACCATGCAAAAACCCTTTGAGAGTCAAGCCCTTAATTAATTAGCTTGTGTCAAGATGCAGGCACTGTGCTTTGCAGCAATCTTTAGAATTAAAGTTAAGAAATGAAAATCGTGTTGGGAGACGATTTTACGTAAAATCGAGAAGGGTGAAGACTCAGATAGTTGGCAACTCATTTTCCAAGCTGATTAAGCATTACATGTACAAATTATGAAATAATAAAAACTTAACCGAGTGCTTTAGTAAGTTCTGAAAACAAAAATAAGTTACACTTCAAAGAACAAGTTAGTATAAAAAGTTCTAACATATGCAAAGTATGTGCTCAAAATACTTATTTTGCATTTTTAAAAAGAGCTGTAGTCTACCTTACAGAAACAAAGTTCACTCAGTATAAAATATTGCAATTTGTCCCATTTTGTCATATGAGAGGTTTCCTTATTCTTCATATGATCGAGAACACTTGCACAAGAGTTCATGATATTCCAAGCCACATAGTGGCAGACAGACTATGTTTGAATCTGTGCTTTTACTATACAGTGCAGTAAAAGCTAAGCAAACCATTTCAGAACAAAGTTTAGCAGGTCAAAGAGCTATGTTGATGCGAGAAATCCAGACCATAGTATAAGAGTTAATGCCAAGTGGCAGTACCAAGAAAGTGAATTAGATCAACAGAAAAAAACTGCTGATAACATTCACTATCACATGTACAACTTGTAAGCCAGGAATAAGGAAAAGTCAAAATTAGCTTAAGGAGAAAAAAAAATTTAAACTGTGTAAACAATACACCCAGTACAAAACTGGATGCAGCTGATAAGAGCAGAACTAGCTTAGTAGAGCCTAGGATGTGCGTGCATCCAGGTGCCTGTTCAAAATGCATTTATCAATATATGCATTTATCAAACACCACAGCGGAGGCTTCCCTCCCCCCTTACGAAGTTATTACAACTCAGGAAGTCGCTGCTGTCTTCTACAATTAAAATTCCAGTTATAAGCTACCAACATTTCTAAGTTGAAAACACCCACCTTGCAAATTACATTGAAAACTCTTGTCAAGCATGTTTGAGGACTCTTCAAAAGTTAAGAGTACAGCACTTTCCTCAAGTGGTATTTGCATGAGTAACTTGTACTGACAGCCTGTTAAAACAAGTGAATTTAACACAACTCGGGATAGCTGGGTGTTCCTTCTCAGGAAGGGAGATCCGTATAGATTCCAGTTGTTCTTGCTGAGGTGTGTTACAGGGAGAGAAGGACAAAAGAACCTCGGTCAGCCTGGAGGTGAATCTTCCTGCTTCTAGAAGTATTCCTCCTCTTCATCAAAAAAACCATTTTCCAGAGCATACGTGCAGTCTGCGTTAGAGTCAGCTTGGCAGGCACCTTTGTATTCTTGAATCGATTCATACAGGGAGTACAGCTGACACAGTAATGACATATCTAGCTGCCGAAGGCCAACCTGAGCGGGGAAGAATTCAAACAAACAGTATTACAATTGTGATTTTACTGGCAGTATAATGCTATATATCTTTTGTTGCTAAACAAGAGGATCAAGCTTCTTTCTACCTTGAACAGTTATGAAATATGGAAGTATAATTCATTTTCTAAGGTGACAGACTCCCTACAGGATAAACTGGAAAAAAGAACAAGGAACAACGTGATGCAATACAGCAGAACATGAGCAAAGTGTTCTTCAAGATTTTGTCGTATTACAACGCCCTGCTTAACTTCCAATAAGCAGTTCATTCCTATCTGAAGCATTACAGGTAAATTAATAAACTCTGCATTCCTCATTACGCAAGAGACATACTTTTCCAGTAACACTGTGCATCTTTGACACATCTTTCTGACATAGTATCATTGGCTCCCTGTTTTTGTTTAAAACAGCCTGGATTAAAAGTTGCAAATGGAGCTCTGGTGGGTTTTCCACTTCCTGGCTAAGTATCTTCTACTATAATTTGCTTTTCTGTATCGACATATATAGGCATCTGACAAGTCTAGGTATGTCTAGCACAATACACCATGCTACTTGAAGGCAGCAAAACTAAAGCAGAAGTGAGAGAAGGACATACATCGTAGCCTGCAAATCTTCAGAGTATTTTCCAGTGCTACTCAAGCATAGGCTTGATTTATAATTAAGCGCCTAATATTTTGGTCCCCAAACTTCTAAAATATTAGTTCCAGAGCGAAGGAAAGGATTTGGAGCAACATTAAGAAAAGGTTACCTTGTAGCCTGCATCTTTATGTCAGGTGCAAAACCAGTACATTGCACCACAAAGCAAAACAAAGCTAGTCATTTAACTCAAAGCCGTTTCCCTCTCTGGCAACAAAACGGAGAGTTCATTTGATATTGTCACCTATCCAAGTCAGACCAAATTAAATCTAGCTTTTGTCTTGCAAAATTAAAACCACTACCCAATTTAACATTTTCAAGAAGCAGCCATTTCTGCCTAAATTTTCAAGTAAGTGTTAAGCTGACAGGCTGCTCCTAGTGAGCCTCAGTTTCATCAAATAAAAGTTTTTGCTACAACTCATGTTCGGGGGGGAGGGGGGAAGTTAGTAGCCTTTACTGCAGCCTGAACGCCAGGCTACATTTTACCCAGAATGAGAACTCTTACCTCAAAAATCTCTCCTTACACATCTAAATTCTAAGGACAGATACACTCAGCACATGAGAAAACCACAAGAGGCTAGCACAAAGCTCTTCCTTTGGCATTACTGAACTATCCTACCAGATCCTTTTTCTAAAGATGGAAGGGGAGGGGGGAGTATCACACACCACAACACCGTTCCAACTCAGAAAAATAGGATACGGTGTCTTTCAGGATCAACACAAATTACTTGGTGAGGTCATGAAGCCGAGACATGATGTCCCATACAGACCAAACACGAGGACTTTAGGACAAGACATGGAACAAGACATGGAATGCTGCGCTAGCTGCCAGGAGGTTACAGACAAGCCTTTCCACCACCTTGGATCTATGCTGCTTTTCTTACCCATCTCCATTTTCCTCTGTAACGAACACAGCAACTTTCTCTCCCCTTGTTGTTTAAGCATGCACTCCGCAGGAAGCGTATGCTACTCTTCCTTGCTCTCTATTCTGGAAGAGGAAACTAGCACTTGTGCAAATCTCCTTCTGCAAAAATTTGTAAAACAAACCCCAACCAACCAAACAAGACTGCAGGAAGGAAAATAAAAGGGAGGTATATACCATATCCAGACCCCTCCATCTAGCCCTGCTGAAGTAATTTCTTCAGACTTGTTAAGCTAATGACTGTTTACCTGCCCAAGAATAAAGTCTGAACATCAGCCTTTGGAGGTGGCAGTCAATGAAGTTTGGCTTGCCCCACCTAAACAAACTACTTGCCTCAGGTAAGAAAGGATGCTGCGAAGCTGGACTGAATGCTATGACATGTGAATATGAGACCCACCAGGCAGATGTGCATCAGAGCTAAACATTTGAAGGACAAGACTGCGGTGAAGAACTGTTCAAAGAGTGATTAGGAGTGAGTCGAACCAGAAAACTCAACCTGGAGGCAGATGACTGGTTCTTCATCTCCTGAGGAAAGCAGGAGGATTTTCACCAGCAGCTTTCCCGTTTCAGCTCCGTAAAACACTTCAGCGCTTTCTGTGAAGATCAGTTCTACACCAAGTGCAATCTCCAAGATAGAAAATGCTCAGCAGAATTAACTTAGCAGGCCTTAACACCAAATAGTTACGTTTAGTATCTTATTTTCCTGTAGCTGCTACTAGCGTCAAACAATCAAACAAGAACAATGTGTCTACTAAGAAAAATGCAGCCTCTAGCTCTTCACAACTTTCAGGTATGATCCCTGAGGTAGCAAAAGCCTGAAGAAATGTCCAAGCCTGCTAGCACAAGCATGAAGTTTGTAATCCCAGCCAATCTGCATTTGACTCCAGAGTTTTATCATAGCACCTACAAGACAACCTATAATGCACAGTCCCATGCAATTGACTCTTCCTCAAGATCACAGTTCTGAAGTGACCTCTCCTTTCATCCCTCCCCCTCCAAACTATCTAAATCCATCACTTTCTCATCTTTAAAAACTTATATACATAATACCTTGCTTGATCATGCAGGAAAAGATGCTGCTGTGCATTTATTCCTCATTCACTATTGAAAATTTAAAGCAAGCTTGTTACTCAACAGAAATGCTATCTTTGACTGCTGGAAGAAAGAGTGTTCAATATAAATATTAAAGTGTTATTACCTACTTGATGAAAGGCAGCCTATTCGTACACAAGAGTCTCTCTAATTCGTACAGGCCACAAAAAAGTACACCTGGAACCGAGGAGAGTGTTGCTTGGAAGTCTTTGATGTGTTCAGAGGTAAAGTATCTTTTTCTTCAGAAGTGTTTTATCAAATTACCATCAAGGATAACAGAGTACCAAAGGGGTAGTCTAGTTGTCAAATGACTTGACCAAGCATCTCATTTGATTTTCCATTAGGAAAAATAGACTAGACTTTTATAACGAGTTATCTTTGCTTTTTTGGAAAGGATTAAGATGACTAAGATCATATCCTTGTTTCCCTTAAGAGCACTGTAGAAAAAAGCCCCAGCGGTCGACAGCCACTTGCGCTTCCTGTGCTTCAATGCAAACTGGCAACTCCAATACG
The DNA here is from genome assembly GCA_013401315.1 of Balaeniceps rex. Lineage (NCBI taxonomy): Eukaryota > Metazoa > Chordata > Aves > Pelecaniformes > Balaenicipitidae > Balaeniceps > Balaeniceps rex. The sequence goes on along the minus strand of VYZW01058419.1, from coordinate 158,312 downwards.
CAGTTTTAAGAATACCTCAAACTGTATTTGAACTACTTGTTGAAACACTGGTGGCAGACTAAGACTTCAGCATGCTACATTGTCCTTCTAAATCCACAGAAGGGTGTTTCAACAGTTTCTTGTGCTCGAACACCTTTTTACCAAGAGAAAAACAGCCTTAAACCAGGCAGATTTTCAGCAATATCGTATCTTATATGTTTCAGAATACTAAGTGTACAATGCTTAGGTTATTATTAGTCATTACAACTGCAGCTGGCACCAGCAAAGCACCAACACCCGAATTAGTGTTTAATCAAAAGGTGCGCCAGGTCACCCGGAGGAATTTCACTAATAACGCCGCGCTACAGAATCAAAACAAAGTCCTGAAGGAAACTACGTTTAATCGCACTTCGCTTGAACTGAATGAATCAGTGCTGGTACTTCTGTTTTTTTGTTTTAACGCCGGCCTTTTAAGACGGGCGTCAGGTTCAAATGGATGCCCCGGAGCAAGGCGCTCGTCACACGGCTCTCAGCCCGCCGACGGAGGAGCCCCACCGTGAGGGACGCAGGCTGCTGGCGTCGGGGGTCCCGACTCTCCCTCGATGCCGTTACCGGCAGAACCCGCGGTACCCGCACCCCGCAGCAGCCGGGCCGGGTTACGCGGGGCCGCACCGGCCCGGGCCCGCACCCACCCGGCCGCCGCCGGGACCGGGGCGCCCTTCCG
>VYZW01058419.1:131074-157294 GCA_013401315.1 Balaeniceps rex | reverse complement strand
GCACCGCGGCGGCTTTGTCTGAGGCGAGGCGAGGCAAGGCGCGGCGCGGTGGCCCGCGTCCCCTCGGGCAAGGCCCAGCTGCCTGCCGGCCTGCCTCCCGCCTCGGCCTGGGGGCTCGGGCCGGGGCCGGCGGGCCTGTGCTCCGCAGAAACACCCCCGCGGCAGCCGCCTGCCCTGGGGCTGGGAGAGGCGGAAGGCCGCTGCGGGGATGGGGCTGAGCCACCGGGCTCGGTCCGGGGGTGGCGGGGTGAGGTTGGGGGGGGATGAAATGCGGTGAAAGCGAGCATGAAAGCTGATTAAATGGTACGGGCGGAGGGTGGCCAGCTCTTCTGCGGCGGTGGTGTTATTTGTCACCTGATAACACGAAAGTGCTCTCCCCGCCACGGTGTTTCCCTTCCCATCCTCGCAGCCAAGCTTTGTACCAAAAGTCTTTATCTCCAAGCGTTGTAACTAAACAAACTTCGGTGTTATCTGCTCTGTGAATCAAATCTCTCCATCTGAGAGAGAGCTCTCTGGTTTTATTCCAGGTTTATTCACAGAGGGGTTTATTGCTCTGGCTTACAGAAATACCCACGCCTTTCCGTGAGAGGGTGGTGGAAAGGGTGCCACGCTGCAGGACAGGATGGGTTTGGGCAGGGGGGACGCGGCACGGGAATCCCTGAAGCCGCCAGTGCGGCCACAGTTCTGGTACCGCAGGAATACAACCTCGGTGTGCCAACTCCGGGTGCGTTTCTGTGCCTTTTATTTTTTCCCCCTTTTTCCTTGACGCGCTTGTGTCTCTGGATTCTCTTGAATAAATTATGGCAATTTTGGATCATTCAAAATCCAAACCGAAGCAGGTATAAAATTGGAGTTCTGGGAATGCGCTGCCATTGCAAAGCCAGATTGTTTAAAGGTGCAGTCCTATTGCCACAACCCTGCTTTGTTTGTGGGGTTTTCTCTTCAAGAAATAACCAGATACAGTGATTTTGAGTTAAGCCTCTATGTTATTTTCAGTTTTGTTCCCAGACTCACATGGCTTTTTCATGGTTTAAATGTCATCGGGCTCTGTGACAATTGTTTTAAAACTGCTTACAGTGGAGGAAGCTTTTGCCAATCTTTATTGATGTTTACATGCTACTTTAGGGATTGATTTTTCAGGCGACCTGATGTGCTTTTTAATGCTTTGTACATTGGAATCAAGAAGATATGTTCTTCCCCTGTTTGTCATGATACTACTTCTGCCCAGGTCGATTGTGAAAAATAAAATAGTGCTGATAGCTTTCATGAAACTAAAGGCTTTTAAAACCATCCCTATTGTAGACTAAAAGCATCAACAAAACCCTCATCCTTCCAGGCCAAGGGTCCCTGACAGCAAAAATACTGATTCGTTTTGCTAAGGGATGTAGGCACTGTATTATCTTTCTGCTTATTAGCGAATACATTTATTTGTTCTCCTTCCAACTCCCCCCTTTTTTTTTTTCCAGATGACAGCTATTTGGAAAAGCTTGTGGATATTCTTATTTTATCTAGACCAGCTTATCTTAATTATTAATTAATCAGCTTGCCTGATCTCATTAGATTCTAAGTGCATTTTCTTCACACTTGGGTCCTTTAGGCATCTTGTTGCCATATCTTTACTATTGCAAAAATCTTTATGCTGGTCTACTGCTCAACTTTGTCATCTGAAAAATAAAAAAAATTACTTTTTGGGTTCTCAGTGACCCTCCTCTCAGTTGGCAACCTTATCTAGCCTTTATTCATAATAAATTCATAACTATCCTTTAAAATCCAAATCTACTGCTTTATTTAGTCTGACCTAGTTATAATGTGGTGATAATGGAAGCTGGAGTCTTTTGCAGTTACGTCTTGGTTACAGAGTAAGCTTTTGTTAGCTATATAAACCTCTCAGTGTTTGTTCGTTCCTAGAATTGAACTACAGAAACGTGTTACTCATCTAAACTGTCCTTTGCTAAGGATGTTACCTAAAAAAACCCACATTAAAAATACATGTAGTTTATGTCATAAAGAATTAGGAAGTGCCAGAAGACAGGTGTCCCATACCATTTCCTTACACAAATGCATTATGGTATATTTTTAATTTATATATTCATATGTGATGTTTTTTCCTTTCCTCATTCACTAGGAGGATACACAATGCATGTGTATCATTTGTACATCATTTACTAACATTCCTCTTTCCAAATATGGTGATTTTTTATGCATTTTAATGTATCTTGAATTGATATATTAAGACTGTTTCCTACAGCCTTTTCTATGATGCTTTCCCCTCTAATAACTGATTTATCTACACATGTTAATGAATTCTTCATGACAGCCCTGTGATAGAAAGTGGCATTGTTATCCACCCTGGAACCAGGACACGGGGAGCTAAAGGTAGGTCATGGTAAAAAAGGTCTACTAATTTTAAGTGCCTGGTTTGTGATTCCTAGGGATGATTTTCCACCTGACAGAACTGACAGAAGGACGTGTGCCTCTGCTTCAAGCTACCCTGCACAGAGCAGCACCTTTGCTTAAAGCCACCTTCATTAGAGATTTAAAGTAAGACTCCAGATTTTTTCAGTGATGTGGCTAACATCACATTTTGTTTGCTGTGCAGCTGGGATATCTTAAAACTTTGCAAACAAGATACATCAGAGCTCATCTGTCAGTGCCATCGGCCTTTTTAAGTCCTTTTTGTGTTTGCAAGATATCTCTCATTGGGTTAACTTGCAGTCAGGATTGCTTGTCAAGGACAGGTCAGGATCCAGATATCACAAACTGGGCATATGCAAGACATTAATAATTAGTGACACATGCTTTACTCTTCCATTTGCTCCTGTAGTCAGAGTGCCTGAACATACGCTGTTTCTCATGAGGCCTAGGATTTTTATTACTGATGCGGAGGAACAGCAATCACGCTGTTCTGTGGTGCTCTGGGAATGACGTGAAATTCGGTCCTTTGGCTAAGGAGAATTTAGAAGATGCTGGGTATAACTGGCACTTGATATACAATGCCACGTAGTGGCATATCCAAACAGAAATCAGATTTTCAGCGGTCATTCAATTCTTAGGCATCATTTTTCATCAGAGAAGTGGTTTTAAATAAAAATGGTCGAGGCCTAATTTTGATACTTTTTTTCCCCAGGTATATTTCCGTATCTATACCTCAAAGGTGAAAACCCAAGTATATTCTAACACACAGAATATCACACTGGCTTCCAGCTAGGTCCCTAGCAAAGCAGTATCCTTAGATCTAGAGCAGAGATCCTCCTGTTTAAGCTACCTGAGTAAACAGGAGCAATAGTGGACTGTTACCTTTTTTATAGGTCTGCTACCACATAGATACCCAAGAAGGACACCTCAGCCTTTGTCTGCAGGGTTCAGAACTAACTGCTACAAACACAGAAATACGGAGATTTGGGGATCCAGGCTTCAGTTTAAAGTTCTTGGTGAAATGTATTCTTGTGGTTATAAACCCTTGTGTGTGCCACTTGCTCTCCCAGCCTGTTCCTCTTGCCCTTTTTGCTGTTTTTTCACTGGTTCCTGTCCTTGTCCTTGCATGGACCCTGTTCCAAAGCAATGTCCCTTAGCTATGGTCTCTGATGCCTTAGTTCCTATCCCTGCCTTTTGCTTTTGTCCCTCTTGCGTCAGCTGCCACATGTGCACTCTTGCTGCTGCCTTCCTCAGCTTCTCTTTGATATCTAATGCTGCCCTTTAGCCCTCTGCAGTGAAGTCAGACTGCTAATTCTTCCTTTTTCATGGAGAACCAAAAAAAGCAAAATTTTGATGACAGGAAAGAAAGGACGTGTCTAGGGCATGGGGGGGAACTATGACAGAAAGGTTATTAGGACTGGGCAGAGCAAGGGCAATAGATTCAGAAGGAAGCAGGAATCGGAGGTTACATGAAGGGACTGGTCTGTAGAGATCTGTAAGTGTGTGCGAGTAACAGTTTCACCACTGAAGGCATCTTCCAGACAGCAATAATGTGCATGTAGGGTTATTTTTTTCCCCTTTTTGTTTGCAAGTGGCAGCTACTCAAAGCAGAGCTCTGTTTCCTCTCTCCTTTTCACAATGAGGATGGTATGGATTTTTGAAATAATTTATGCCCAGCGTAAAGCAGCGAGAAGCAGTTTGGAAATCCAAAGAGCGTGTGCATGTGGCAAATAGGCAGTTACATTTCTGCAATGACGAAGGGTCTAATTCCTCTCTCTTGCCATTTTTTTCACATTGCAATCAGTTACCAAGTGGTTCTGGTTTGTGTTGTGAAGAGGGGAAAAAAAAATCGAAGTCTGTACTTTCATATCAGAAATTCTGGTTCAGGATTATAGGAAGGATCATGCACAGGAGAAATAAGGACTCGATCTGATAGTAAAGTTGATGGGACTTACCGTTAAGGTAACCAGCCATTTATTTTCCTGATGATGCCAAAATCTGGCTTGTTCACATCTCTGTTTAACCTTGGATCAAACTATAAATCTTCTCCACAGCACGTCGCTCAGTGCTCTGCAACGTTGGTTTTAAAATCTCCTCACTCTGTCCTCTCACTTTATTAAATTAGATGTAGCAGTATCAGTCTTTTTTTCCTGCATCTCCAGTCTCATAGATTCTTCCCCATTATTTCTTCCAGCAGAAAAAAAAGTTGCCATTTGGACCACACCAAATTCATATTCCTGCAATGTGGATCTCTGTTGCAATTAAGAAAGCAAGCCATTTTAGTATTTCGTATCAGCTGGTAAAAGCAAATCCCCCCAAAATGAAACGAGAAACAACGGTAGGCTGTAGGAATTAATAATTTCAGTATTATGTGAAAATTCATAGCCATGAAAGAACACAGCAGAGTTTTGTGAGATAATTATGTAATAAACTAGCCTCATGCTCGCAGTTCTTAATGGCTCTGAACATCTTCCCTTCACCTCCTTTTACTGTGTCAAAAATACAAAAGAAAAGGGCTTCAAAGTGCCTTTTGATATTTTTTCCCCCTTTCCTACGAGTTCAGTATAATTCTGATAAGCATTTGCCTCTTCAAAAAGACGACTCGAGGGGGCCGTTATTACTGCTGCTCTGGCGCTGGTTCAGTTTGTTAGCCTCACAACACCGCACTTCTTACTCTTAACAGTACCAACTTGACTTACAGTAACAGCTTTCCAGAATCTGATTACTGAAAGCAGATAGCCGGGGGATCAGAGCTACAGGCTTTAAGGGTATTTGTCTTATTATCCTAGTGACACTGAGCAGACCCTTTCCTTTAGTGAGATCTGCATCAGGGTCAAATCTGGAGGATGCTGTCTAAGCTGGGCCGAGGTCATTTGAGGTAAAAATGACAGGAGTTCTAAATCTGCAGGCAAAACTGCATGGCAGAAATAAAGCGCTGCTGAACAGGGATGGCTGCAGGTGTGCAGAAGTAGTAAGAAGGATTTGTGATTGCAGAGTGCAGAATATTGCAGGTTCTCCAGCAGTTTGATAGCTGCCTCGAAGCATTTTTGAGTGAGGAGTAGTCGTCAATCATTTTTTAAAAAGAATTATTTATTTCACTGCAAAATGGTCAGTTGTAAGCAAACATGGAAGTTTCTATGTAGTAGTATGTTCAGCTAATGTTAATAGAGAGGCATATTTCTTGCTTCTTTCTTCTGCATTCTCGCTTGGTAAATGTATAGATGAGATTTTTTTCAAGGCTGAATACGAGAATCTGTTAGATAACATATAAGATAGATGTAGATTACACTGCTCAGGAGATAAACACTTCTCTTCAGCTGTGAATGGCTATAATGTTTGCTGGGGAAGGGGGCATAATTTATATTCAGATGTACCTGTGTTCTTGAAAAATGACCTTCCTCTCCCACAATGCAAGTAGACAGATTTGTGCCTCAACTGAATTGCTGAATAATCAAATGCAAAACTGAGGCCATAAAAAAAGCCAATTCATACCCTTCGGCTCAGCTGGGCCAAATGCCATTACCCCATTCTGCCCTCTGCCTGCGCTGGAGTACTACCTGGTGGTGCAAACAGCCTGTGCTCCTATGCAAGCTCTCAGAAGGCGAGGGTGATGAGCAGATTTCAGTAGGGCCTCTTCCTTCCAGCAGCTGGGGTTGCACAGGATGGGTGAGGCTACAGCGATGCCTGAGAGCACAGCAGCCGGGAGCCGAATCGAGGCTCGGCCAAAGCTTGTGAGGAGCATCCTTGTGTGCACCTGGATCTCTTTGTCTTGTGCTGAAATTGAGCTGCCTCTGAGGTGGGACAAGGGCAATAATTTAACAGTGCGCAACATTATTTCTAAACAGTTTAGAGGAGAAAAGTACTCTCTGTAATTGAAAGTTCATTTAGGTAGAGAGAATGTAATTACCTGGCACAGTTAAAGGAGCAAAGCTATTGTGAGTCTCTGATGAAAGCTGTCATCGGTTATTTAATGGCCAACAAGTGATTAGAATTTTTGTTTCATATTTCATACAAGAACAGCACATTCAGCAGCCCAGTGACCCCTAAATTCAGTGCAGGGGCACTCAGTAATTACTGACTCAGAAGCAGATGTTCTACCAGTTGAACTATGATCATTGCTTCTTAGCATTTAGTACGTGGCACCCAAACAGCAACAAGACTGAGCCTTATTTAGTATGGGCAATCAACTTTTATAATGGTATAGGCAAAGGAATAACTTCAAAATACTGTCACTATTTAAAAATAAAATATATTCCATGCAGCAAACATAACACTTGAAAATAACTTCTTGTTGTAAGTACTTATGATACCAGATTTTTACCTGACGTGAACCTGTCAGAGAAATACTATCAAAGCAGTTCACGTTTCAAATAATAGCACAAAAAACAATGCACCCCTCTTCTTTTCCCTCCTTTTCTCTTAGAAATGCCCCTCTCAGGCCCTGCAAACTGCGTGGTTACTTCTCTGACTCCTACCCAAGAACTGTAGCTGTGCCTGCCGAGAGGGAGGATGCTCCCTCTCACCACGTGCTGAGCTCTTGTGCCGAGCTTCACAACACAATCGCTCTCCTCAGTTTATTGCAGCCAGATATCATTGTCCCAGGCAGACGCGTAGACTGAGAGAAACACATCCAGAGCACCGGGAGATCCAAAGGCTCAGTTCGTCTTCCCTCCCTGAAGTCCCTTCAGCTTTTCAGAGTTGTTCTTCCTTGGCAGAGCTGTTGGGGAAGACCTGTCGTGCCAACAGCCATCACTGCCAGGTGGGAATTGTGCTGGAGTGCAACGATGCCTGCGCACACCTTAGGCACCTGTGGTGTCGTTGGCGACAACTCACACGCATGTGATCAAACCATATGATAATCCAGTCATTTCTTTGCCATTTTACAACTTGGTGCCGTCCAGAGCATGGCACTGACAGAGCCTAAACCAAAAAGCAATCTGCAGTATCTGTTAAGGTTGCAAAAGGAAACAAAAAACTAAAGTAAAACAAAAGACTAAAACCCCCACAGGGGGAAATGCAACAACAAATATCCGCAAAGAGGGGAACCTGCGAAAACCAAACATCTGTGCTGGAAATGAGATCAGATCAAGCTGATCACTGCAGACGTAATCAGTCGCTGACAGGAACAAACACGTATACAAACGAGTTAGAAGGAAAGAACAGGGATTTCTGAAGAATTTTTGGCAAGTCTGGAAAAATAAGAGTCATTCTGCCTGGGCAAATGCAAACTAAAGGATTCTTTGTCTGTCTTTGCTGAATTGGCCAAGGAAGATGGAAGCCTACGGAGACTGCCTGAATACGAGCCGTCAGAAATACGATTGCTAACAAGTGCAACACTTGCCGTGAAAATGAACTTTTGATAACGTGACGTTGTACAAGCTTATTGTTTCATAGACTCCTCTTCCTTTATTTCTGTATGCTTAGTGCATCAGCAGCTAGCAACTTTGTACTGAGGTATAAATGTAGGTAATAGTAAAAAATACGTCCTAGAAGTCAGTTTTAAGGCCCATCAATAACTTGATTTCCACTCGCATCCCTAAAGAGTGCTAATGAGACAAAAGTGGTGGAGATCTGCAGCTCTTGAGTTTACAGGTCTGACAGGCAAAAGGAACTTGTTCCTTCTCACTCTCCTTACTCTCTCAGCTTCTTTTTTAGAAACTGTGACAGGGTAAACCAAATGTAGTTTATACAAGGCCACAAACCCCTACAGTGTGAGAAATAAGATTTGGAGTGCAAGGTATACATGCTTTGAGTTCAGCTTACCATTGTTACATGGTCACTTTTTGGAGTGCAATTGCTTTTTAATTAATTAGGAGTTTTCAGAACTTTTTGGAATATGTGACCTGAAACAACTTCAAGATACCTCACAATTCTTGTCAATTTTCAACTGTAAGCAAAAAATAACAAGAACCAGCTCTTTTATGTTTCAATGATTATGAAAATTTTTAGAATAGAATTGACGTAATTCTGTCAGTGCTCTGAAAACAGATTGCCTGCATCCTGTGGCACTCGCTCTTTTGATGAAGCCGTGTGTATTTACCAACTTCGTTCTTGTCGAGTCATTCTTTGCTCTGATGTTGCTTTGAGGCAGAGAGAGAGGTAAGATGATAATTTTATATCACTTTGGTGAACTGTCATAGATCAGAAGATAAGCAATAACTTATAAATGCTGTGATTTTTTAATAATTTCAGAACTTAAATACTTCGCTGTCTCTGCTCTAGACTTGATTCTGAAAATGAATTATTTTTAATTCTCATTCATTTAATGAAATATCAGCAAAGCCCTAGCTAGTTAAAACTGCAAGAAGCATGCAATTTAATATAGTTTCCAAGATTTTCATAGGAAGATGCTTCCTAATGTGTTCTGGAGACCCCTGGCATTCCTAAGACAAGCCCCGTGAAGCCTGATCCAAATCTCATGGAAGTCACTGACCAGCTGTAGAGGGAATTGGGATAGGTGCTAGGACTGAAATAAGCTCCGTATCGAAGGCCTGTGCATGTCCTGCTCATTGAGTAAGAGATACTCAACCTTGAAGACGAGCTTATGTCAGTTTTTAGTGGAGGCAGCAGCCTGGTTGTCAAATGCATCCCAGCAGCAGCGATGACTCTTACAGCTGTTCATAACACATAAACACAGCACAGCGTAGAGCCAATCAATGCATATGGGGGATTTTTGAAGCCAGCATCAGATGCAACTGTATTGTCAAGGGAGGTATGGCCTCTTTACGTTTTTATCCTGTACATCCACACCTTCCTGAACTACAACTTGGACCGTTCTTGGGGGAAATGGGCTTTTTGGGACTAGTGCAAACCTGTGACATAACAGCCTGAGAGAGGTTCATAATAGCCCTGCTGAATCAGTGCAGTGATGGTGTTTGGGGTTTCTTGTTCACCTCTGGAAGAAACAAGGGTAGATTGATTTGGAAACGGTTGGTCACACAGATGATTTTAACCAACCACTTCTCCCTGCTCTTAAAAAGCGTCTCAATGTCTATGGTGTGTGAATGTTGAATGTTTGAGAGAAGAGCTGACTAACAAACTTGCTGTCACCCTTTCACCCAGGGGAGCTAGGTCCTTATAGCAACGCTGATTTACCAAATAGAGCTGGGAGGTGCGTAATAGTCACATAAACAAGGATCAAGAAAGACGGTGTCATTTGTAATACTAGCCTGCATAAAGGACACCATCAGATAGTTTTATAACAGAAAATGTAGGGAATTTGAAGAAGGATTTCAGTAAACTAAATATTAATAGGAATGTTTTATCACATTTCACAAACAGCCACTAAAATGTCTATTTTTTTAGCTGAGGGCAAGCACTTAACGTGTGATTTACAAATGCTACGTCCCATACTGGCAGTGATATGAGATGATCTGAAGGACTGCAGTTGACCGTGCCCTGGATTGTTGGTGTACGATAACACCACTGTTTTGCTGCCAAACACGCAAGCTGTGCAGGTAATGTGTCCTTAGTCTTGTCCTGATTGGTCTTCATGCTATTACTCCTTCTTGCTGATAAAATTGAACATACTTCAGCCTTTCTCAGTTGTAATCTTCACCTTTCCTCAGGCATTTTCTTTATTTTATTCTTTTTTTTCCCCTTTTTTTTTTTGATAGCCATATAGCAATACCTTTACCATTGCAGACTGAAAAGCCTGGTTTGATATAATCACTCATTTTCTCCTAGAAGTGCTAAGTGCGCTGCCACATCCATTTGAACCTCAACATAGCAGGACTACAGCAGAGCAGTTAGGTTGCATAATGCACTTCTCTAAATCAACTTGAGCAGATGGGAAGGAAAATAGCTTCAGCTAGCAAAGCACAACTCCCCTTGGGCAATTCTCAGATGGCAGTGGAAGTGCAGCCTGGCAATGCCCTACTGTCTTAATTTTGTCCTCTCGGGTAACAGAGGCAGCCTAGCCTGAACAAAGGATTATTCCCCTCTGGCTCTTCCTCTCCTCCCAGTTTACAGAACTGTTCAACTACATCCTTTTAAACATTGCTTGTATGGTAATTTTTCCTCAATCATCACGCATTGCTTCATTTCTACTGGTATTTAGGCAAAAAATAAAATAATGCATAAATAAAAAATTAAACACTCAAGTGAAACATAAACAAGAACAACGTAGGTTAAAAGATGACCAAAAATAGTAGTATTAGTAAGTCTTGGTTTATGCTCATCAGGTAGGGAGCCCACAGCTGTAAGAAGAAATTAGACCTTGTCAATTTATTAAAAACCCATGATCACAACTGGTTAATTTATCAAAAACATAAGGAAGGGAACACCACCAAGCGAGGCTAAACACATCACTTAATTCAACTCCACTGAAGTCACTAAAGTCATGCTGGCATAAATTTGTGTTTAGCTGGCATCATCTGTTCTCTGGTGTGGAAGAAAATGGTTATATAAAAACAGTGGAAAAATCAAGATAAAGCTGACTGTTGCAATGGACCTTTAGAGAAAACAAGCTACATTTTAAGACAGTTGAAACAGACTCCATTGGTTTTGGGCGAAAGCTTCACCTGCAGAATTTGTTAATGCAAAATGAATTGCATACATGAATGTCAGTGGTGATGTCACAGGTTTTAAAGTCCCGGGTCAGCTAGTCAGTGAAGGAGGGACACATCCGTGATCTGGCTGGAGGTGCTGCGTGTTCAGGCTGCCTTGTGCTAAAAGGAGGAAGAGCTCAAGTGTGTTTAGCACCCTTGCCCCAGAGCGAGCCATGGCTGTACCTAAGAACCTGCCTGAAGGGCTATGAGAAGATCACAGACTTTTCTCCTGTCCTTGCTCTGATAAGACAGCAGCAGTGCCTGCCCTCTTTTTCTTCTCGTACTTCATCCAAAGATTCAGTTAATTTCCAGCCCGCTTTCCTCATATAATTTATTGATGTCAGTGGTTGGGAAATTGCTAACTACTTTAAGCTTTTATGATTTTCAAAAAGACTACAGCCCTGTGTGCAAGGATATTCCCTTATTTATGTCCTCTGCAACTTAAATTGTGCTAGACCTAGTTTAGGATGACAGCAATATGGGCCAAAGAGCTGATAAAGCTACAGAGGGTTTAGGGTGTCAAATACTTTATGCTCTAGGGACAAACAGTGACTATTAGAGAGCCTGGGGCAGCAAGGTGCTGAGACAGATTTAAGCCTTTCTAAGCCAACTTGGTCCTGATTGCCTATATATGCAACAGCTGGGTTAACTTAACTTTGAATTTCCATGCTCTAATTCCTCCCGCTCTCCTTTTCTTCCTACGAAGTGTCCTAAGTTTTATACCACTCTGCTCTGTATCACCCTTGTGTCTTAACCCAGTGCTGTGTATTTCCTTCACATTTATGAAACTCCTTCAAATGAGTCATTCTGCGACATTTTGCTGCGCTTCCTTGTCTTGCAAAGGTTGAATATATTTATCCCCACCTTTTTGAAGCTTCAGTGTAATGTGAAGCACCAGGGGAGCCCTTCCAGTTTTTATTTTCTCTGCAGGAGTCCGTGCTTAGTTTATCATCCTTGCAGGATACCATGTGAACAGCAGAGTTCATGATTGACATGAGAGACTCGAAAGGGCTATCGCTATCAGCGCAGGTAGAGCCGATGCATATTTCATCACTTTGGCGGGGGGTTCTATGGGTCTTGTGATCTTTGCAGGGATCCTTATGGGAAATTCAATGAGGAGAGTCTCAGGAGAGGTTGGAAGACAAAAAACATAGGGGCAGCTTTGAGATGGTTGTGTTGGTGGTGGAAAAGAGAGATAATGACATTGAAAAAGAAGCAGTGAAATAAGAAAAAGGTAGAGAGAGAAAAAAAAGTCTCTTTTGAGGTTAAGACCTCTGCAGGGAAGAAGGACCTGAGTTCAAAGATCATTGGGGTTTTGGCTGGAGCAAAGATAATGGGGAGGAATAAGCAAATTTGAAGTGTGTGTTTGGGGGATATCGTTCCAGCAGTAGGGTGAGACAGTGAGACAATAAAGAAAGAAATAAAAAGAAAGATGTGGCAAAAAGAAAGAAAAGTTTGCTGGAAACAGTGCTGAAAAAAATAACACCCTGAAAACAGGTATTAAAATGGTCAGCAAGGCAGAAAGGAGAAGCCAAAAGAAGGGGGGAAAAGAGAAAAACAAGATCAGCTATGCTGAAATGCATGGAGGGGAGAGGGGGCTCTGATTCCCCCATTTCTTCTCAAATTTCTGTTAATGTACATAGTGAAGAGCTCTTATTTTTCCATTCACATCTCTCTGTTTGCACCTTTACATGTAGCTTTTCTATGTTTACCCATATGAATGTGACTTACGGATGGGGTTACCCCATTTTGATCACCCCTGAGAGTTTTCAGAGCAGTTACAGCCTCAGCAGAACACAGCTGTCAAAACCATCTGATGGTTTGCAGTGTGAGCAATCTGATGGGCAGTAACTGATGGACGTTTCCAACACCCTGATTCTCAACAGTTGGCTGCAGTTCTCAGCATTTGATTTTTGACTGCTACAGAGTCAATTCTTTCATTAAGAGCTGTTGGGGGTTTACAAACCATGTGCCTAGGTCTAATGTGCCACTGCTATGCAACATTCCCAGCGAAGACCTCTGCTGTGCCACGGAGTCCTAGTCAGGCAAGGACTGTGAGTGGCTTTCAGGGAAAGGTTACAATTTCATCTCTTTCCCCAGGTCTTTGTCTGCAGGAATATGGAAGGATTGGATAGATAGGGGATGTGTTTATTTTGGGAAATACTGTCTCTTCTTCCATCTCTGAGAGGGAATAAATCTGGCGATGTGTTATTGTTAAACTATATACATGCTCTCTGGAGAGTCTTGTACACAATGTACTGTATCCGTCTGCAAGAGGAATAAACAGGTACATGCTGGTACAAAGCCGGGATCTGTAACAAGAGCTCAGCTCTTCATTGACAAGGAAAGTGCAAGTGACATTTGCACAGGACTTTGCAGCAGCTTCTCACACAATATTACACAGACTGAGAAAAAACAGCCCCTGAAGAAACAGATGAAGACATATTCCTCTGGGATTACTGTGTGACGAGACTTCAGGAGCAGTGTGCAGCATCGGTAGCCAGCATCCCGAGAGCAATAATAGTCCTCTTGCCCAAGGCGCTGCTGTCACAAACGGGCAGCCTGCCTCTGTCAAACTGCGGGAAGAGAGAGAGTTAAAAGCAAGCTTTCACATTTGGAAATCAGTCAGCCACTCCATCTCACTCCTGCTTGCCTGCGTGTTTGGCAGCAGAACAGGCTGGTGAAAATGTTCCTCTGATCACAGACGGTTTGGAAGCAAACTGGCAGATCTACAACTGGAGCATGTGTCAGCATTACCTTCAATCAAAATGCTTCACTAAAGGATTCACTTCAGTATCACAAAAAAAGCTTGGCTTAATGTTTTGCCCCTCTCGTCCTTGTCTTGCTCCTTGCCCTGGGGGAACCTCACGCACACCCCAATGAAGGGGAGGCAGTTTCAAACAAGCTTCTCACAAAAGAGCCACACTCCCCTCCCAGGACTTGTACTTGCCTCCTCCCAGTTCAGTCCCATCCCACAGTTCTCCAAGGCACCGAACCGATGTTCAGGATAAATCAATTCCAATGTCAAAGTCTGTTTTATGTCCTTATATAGCCCAAACACGAACTCGAGGCTCTTTCTTCTCCAAGTTGTTGCCCATTTCTAAGTCAAATGCTGCCTTTACAGAAATCCTCATCCCAGTTAATCACCTTTCCCTTCTCCCTCCCTGTCCCACTGTTTTCTCTCTGCAGTACTACATGTGGCTCAGGCTCTTATCGTCAGCTCAGCCGCCTTCCCCGTGGAGGTCACAAGTCCTCAGGGTGGAGGAAGCTGCTGCTGAGAGATGAGGAAGAGCCGAGAAGCAGTGAACCTCTTGCAAATGTGAGCTGGAGAGGGCTCTTCTCAGCTCTCTGCTTGCTCTCAGATGTGCTTCTTGTCAGTCTTGCAGATTTTGGGAGAAAGTGGCAGAAGGGCCATTTTTGTCTCGATTTGGCATGCAACCAGGCAGTCAGGTAGGGCAGAGGGGTGCGTAGCTACAGATTAATAAACAAATAAATATCTGAAGTCATTGGAATAAAGTTGCACAAAGTCAGAGAGTGATTGTGAGAGACAGAGACTTCAGACAGCTTCGCCCTACGGTAACCTTCACCATGTTGGAAAATAGGGTTTTGCCATTGTCGTAATAGAAGTGTTGGGCTTTGACAAACACGTCTTTCAACTGCTTGTTTCTTCTTCCTCTGACAGAACTCTCTTTCAATAATTCAAATAAATTCTCCCTGGGAGCTGCATTTCTGTACTGGAATAATTAAGATCTGAGATTATTCCCCTAAACTGTTAGTGTGGCATCAATCACGTCTGTCAGCAAGCCTTACCTCTGCCGTAGCAGTAGGAGTATTGGCCCAGCAGTGGTCTGCGAACACAAGAGAAGCAACATAGGTAGGGAGACACAACGCTTTTATTAGACCAAATGATAGACCTGAAGAAAGGCCTTTGGATCAAAAGTTGCCCGTTTTCTCCAATAGTGTGTGCTGGTCTAATAAGAGACAGGATTTCTCCCTACTAGCCTTGTGTTGCTTACATTACCTGTGCTTTGATCAGGGTCTGCAGTTTGCTTCAAACACTTCCCCAGGACGCTTGCTTGTTTTAATCACCACTGGCTGTCTCTTTTGCTATCAAAGGAGCTCCTTTTGCTAGCTTTTGATATGGGGAATGCATCACCCTGTAATCAAAGAGATGTTTAACTCGTCCCTGAGCATCTGGAAAGTAACCTTGAACAGCAATTACTGGTTAAATGTAAAACACATATTAACAGCCACGCAGGCTGAGGGGGGTGTGTGTGTATATATACGTATATAGTTTGTCATGCCGTATTTGTATTGCTGGAATGTGAAGGCAGCTGCTTTTTTATATTACAGATTCAAGGCATACTATCATTACTTTTTAAATAGAGATGTAAAATAAAAAAAATAATGCACGGGAAAAATCGTTTTAATTTCTTATTATATAATACCATTCAACTGAGTGTCTTGGAACATTACAAAAACACACTTTAATACTTACAGTGATCTTGTGATTATCATTGTGATTATTAGTAGTGGACTGACAAATGGCTCAGTAAAAATATTTGAAATTTTAAATATTAAAGAGGAAGAAGCAAGTGGAAGGCAGGTGCCTTTCTGGTCTCACTGGGGTCACCTCAGCAGCCTCTTCCACAATTCCTGTAGACCTCATTCACCCCTGATTCCCACCCACCTTCTCTGGGTTGTGATGGAGCTACAGAAAAGCAGGCTGAAATTACTCAGAGCTGATCAACAGGTATGTCTTCTGTATATATACTCACATAGACCAGATTTACATGCATGCAAAAAAAATTCTACTACTATTTTGAGACCTCTGTTGTCTCAAATAATGACTTCACTGATGATGTCACTACACGTGGGTAACAATACAGGCCAATCTGTGTATATCACCCAAGTTTTAGCTTACAATGTCCCGTTTTTTGCCTGAGCGGGGAATGTTTGTCGGTGGCAGCTGCACCTTAGCTTGAAATACTGATAATTACGGCTTCCACTGAAGAAATGGTTGAACACATTGCCCTACCCAACAAGCCACGAAGTGAGCCATCCGGGGTTAGTAACAATTTCTGAGAAGACAAGGAAGACCAGGGGAATGTCCTTCAGCACGTGAGAGGTAATAGAGGGGACCAGTGGCCTCAATGGGTCCGGGGATGGACCATCTCCGTGGGCCAGAGGACGGCTGCACAGACATGTGGCTGCTCCTGGATGTGCGCCTGGGACAGCCACCACGGAGAACCTACAGTCTCATTGAACCCCCGGGCAAGATGATAGGAGAGATGAAGGGCTCTCCAGACAAGGATGCGTGGCCTATTTCAGTGTATTTATAGCATAGCCTTTCTTTGTTCTGCTCCATGTCCTTGAGGGATGAGGGTCAATTAAGTCTGAATGTCAGAGCTAGCATTGCTACCCACAGTCATTGTATGAACAGAAACAGCTGTCAGCAAGGCCAGAAATAACCTGACGCCCAGAAGCAGGCAGGACAGTGAGTAGAGTGGTGATCTGTTGTACAAACTGGTATTTTACCAAAAGAATGATGCCCCCATCTCCTCCGGCGTTGGTGTCTGCAGTACCTCTCCAGGCCCTAGCTGGGGGTGCTGCTGTCACTTTGGCAGGCAAAGACCCCGGAGACAGCATTTCCCTCATCCAGCTGGACCCACCTGAAGGGTGCGTGTCAGGTCTAACCTCCCCAGCTGCCTGGAGCAGCACAGGCGGGGCGGTGGGCGTCTGGTCCCCGCAGCCAGAGGCGCCTGTCCCGCCATAGGATGAGCCACACTCTCAGGGTGAAATGAATCCCACCCTCCACCTCCTGCTTGTGGACCTGTGCTGTGCGCAGATCATGAACGGAGACTCAGTTTTACCACATCAGAAAAAAAAACCCAACCCAGCAGTGTTCAGATTGGAGACATTCCAATTATTAGGAGCAAATAGAAATCACCGCACTCTCCTCGTGCAAAACATTTGTGGTGCTGCTAAATCAGCCGCTGCAAACATTGTAATGCTCCACTGATTTTTTGTTACTCAGCAACTACTGTGGTGGTTCAGCAGCAAATAGGCTAAACTGCGTTTTCCTAGCAGAAAAATAATGAAAGAAAATGGAAAGAGCGGGTCATAGAAAGGGACCAATGACTCCAGTTGCACAGCAGGAGGGAAATGAGGATCAAATGGAATTTTGGCAGTCTGGAAGGGTTAGGTTGCAGGCAGAGCTCCTGGACAGGGATCAGGGGGTCACCATCCTATTAGGAGATCAAGGGAAGGCAAGTTGTGAAGCAAAGTGGAATAATTTAAGAGAAGGCTAGTGAGAGGGAGAGATGAGGACAGCACAGCATACTACTAGGGCAGAGATCTGCCTGGTTTGGGACAAAGGGGTTTCGTAGGACTGTTATAATCTTAATCGTCCTGTTATCTGAACAATTACAGAAGATGCCAACACATACTTTGAAGATACACAATTTCTGCTGGCAGTTAAAACTGGTTGAATCTTAGGAGCAATATCTCAAGTTAAAAGAAAAAGAAAAGAAAAATTAAGGGTTGGCCAAATCCCCGCTGCTCTGCCTCTGCGGGCAGGAGAGCTGATCTCCATTCGCTTCCATCAGGTAAGGAAGGGAGCACGCACGCACAGCCAAGAGCGGCTGCTCCCTGTGAGCACCGCTTCTGCTTGGAGCTGCCTCTCTAGAAATCCATGTGCGTTCATCCATGGGAGGAAAGCCTTGCGTGCACTGATAAGGCGCATATACAGCTGTCTACAAAACTATGGGAATTGTTTTAGTTCCTCCACCTGCCTCAACCTATTTTTCCTCTTCCTCAAATTCTCCTTAGCATTTTTTTTTCCCATCTGTTTTGTTGCACTCCTATTTTGTAGTTTTCCCTCAGTATCCATTACTGGCTGCTGTCAAAGACAAGGTGGACCAGGTTCATCGTTAGGCTGATGTGATATGGCCTTTTTTTATGTTCTTCCTTGGGTAACAGCTTGCTAAAAATTAAATCATTTAGTAAAAGCACAAATTAAATAATCAGCTGGGGTTCTTTTTTCCTCGGGTAACATAAGAGCATGTATGTTACATTTCGTTTGAATTAAGACTATAATCACATACACATTGCTGAAACTCTTATGTTTCATAAAGTGGCCTTATTATTTTTCTGCATATTTTTCTTTGTGTGTGGAGCTTTTTCTTTCTATTAAATTGCATATCCATGGAGGATTTGGGGGCACTCAGCCAGTCAATCCAATTTGGAGTTGGATGGTGGTTGTAGTGGGCTAAGTCCCTTATCTGTCCCTTTCAGCTGTTTTACTTCTCTGCTATTGATGGAAACATAAAGTTAAAAGTGGAATCAACTCAGAGGCAAGAGCCCAGCAAGAGACTTAGGAGGGAAAAGTTGAGGGGGGAGATTCTGACTAATCTCTCTGCAGCTAGGGTAATGTGCTGACAGATTCGGTTTTAAATAGGCATGCGGTAGATTAGGTATTTCACAAATATTGCCATTTCATTTATCTTTGTGGGTATCAAAGCAAGTATAAGAAGAAAACTGAAATCAGACTGGTAATGGTTGGGGGTTTTTTTTGAGAAGTGGGATTTATGGAATTCTGGTTTCCCACGTGGTGTGTACTGGGAAATGATGAAGTTCGAGGAATGAATAGGAGGCCTGAAAGTGGATTAGCCATTTACAGGATGATAGCAGAAGCATAAAGAGGAACTAGTCAGTGAATATACTTGATTCTGTGCATATTTCATGTTATACACACACTACGGTGAAAAGCAGCTTGTGCTATTGAAATCAGTGGTTATAATGGTGCAAAATCGACATAAATAAGAATTAGAAGCTGATGGACCAGACTGTCTGGTGTGCTTTGTAGGATTCGTAGTTGTCTTTGTACCTTCTGACTCTGGACCGGAGAGTACTTTGCATTTCTTCTAGGTTAGCACTTCCCAGTAGGCTAAATGGTGACAGCTCCCCACGTCCCTTGATGACCTAGATTGCTGGAGGTGCACAGGAATCTGGTGATGCTGTTTTCTTCATCCAAACCTCTCTGCTGTGCTTCTGTTCAGGGGCTGGCATTAGGCAATGCACACTGACAAATAAAATCTCTTATGTGAGGGGCTCTCCCCAGGGACGATCCTCTGCCTCTTGTATCACAGCAATGTGAAAAAGAACCTCATGGTCAGCATTGTACCCCATCAGCTGGCTGGTCCTTCCCCTGCAGTGTGGGCAGGAAAAGGGCGATCCTTTAGCACCTGAGGGACAGGTAGGCAAATCTTCCTTCTCTTGAATGAGGATTTCCTGCCACAGCCAGTTCAGAGGACTGATGGGATAAACGCCACCTCTTGTGTAGGCATTGTGTTCTCCAGATCGCTTCCCTCTTATCCATGGGGGAGACAAAGGAGCACCTGGGGCTGGGCTCGGCGTGAGGTGGGGAACAAGTGGAGTACTGGAGGGTGGATGTGTCTGTCTGTGCGACGAGTGCTGGGAGAACGGCAGAAAGGCTGTGATGGGTGTCAGGAGGGGAGGGTGAAGGAGCAAGGGAGTTTCTCTGTGACAACGAAAGAATGAAGAGTAGTGAGGGAAAGCAGCATAAGGGAGAAGGAAGCAGAATCTCTGTACTTATTTAAGAATATGAAAAGATACTATCATAGATGAAAGGAAAACATAGCAAAGAGAAAGGAAGGACAAAGGCAGAAAAAAATTGTTTTTCAAATCAGAAAATGTAATGTTAAATGAAGCAATAAAATACATTGCTGGTGTGAGTGTGATTGATTTGGCTGACTTCCATTTCCTCCCTCCTACTGGGCAGCTGCTGAAAGAGAGGGGCACATAAAACTCAGGTAAGTGAGGTGGTGTGTTGATGAAAAAAGGTATATAAAGCTTGGCATCTTGCGGACTTGCCTCCCCACTTGATTGATGCTGATGTCTCAGGTCATGGACATTGCTCTTTGGATCTGGTACGAATTCTCAGTGGTGCTGCAAGGGGCCACTCCTCCCCACTCCTGTCTTTGTGTAGGCACGGGCATCTCTGAATCGAAATGCTGATACTGAAAAAGAACCATTCTGGGCTGGATTAATCCTTGTGGTCATGTGAAAGCTACCGTGAGTGCAGGAGAGGCGACAAGACTGGGCAGCTAGGGGTGGTGGCAGAAAGGACCTCCCTTTACAGTGGAGACACAGATTTATGCTGGATTACAGTGCTCGTCTCATCACCAGCTGGCACGACACGAGTCCCCATGCTCATAAGAGGCCTCTCCTGTCTTGATTCTCTGGTGCATAACAGTGTAGGAGTTCTTGGAAACCAAGCTGAAAAGAGAAGGGGAAGCCCAAGGCAGCCCCCATTTCTGCAGCCTGTCAATCCCGGCCTCACTCACAATTATCATCTCCTATGTTTCTCTCCAGTGATCCTGCTTTCTCAGCTCCTACCCCTTGTTTCTCCATGCAGCTTCCAAGTCTCGTCCTGATTTTCAATGCTCCCGGATGACATTATAATAAATAGAGGAGGCTTTGATCAAACCTGCTAGAATTCCATGTAAATTTTGTCCTAGTAGCTACAGCCAAGGCAGGTTTCACAGGTCTCCTGGTCTTTCAAATATGTGTTCAGGGCACGGTTTCTGGAGACCTTGTGGGAAGTTCTGATCTTGAGCTACTTGTAGAATAGGAAAGCAAAGCCCATCTCTTAGGGTATTTATAGATCCTCTATGGCTTGGGGAAATTTCCTCACTAGTTCTCTTTTGCTAAATAACAATAGCACTTTTTATCTTTTCTTATGTACAGTAAAGCTGTAGAAAAGCTACTTAGGCCTCCCTTCTAGATAAAAACCTTTCTCAGTGAGTCAAAATGGATCAGCTCCCTAGCCCAGTTCACAGAATACTGCCTGCCCTTTCAGGGACAAAAATTCACTACCCCCTTTACGTACGTATTTTCTTTACACGTGGAGAGATTGCCACACGGTGGCAATTTACCCCCACTTTACAACTGTATATACAAATACCTAGCCCAGCCTAGCTTCTTTTCCAACTGTCTGTCTTCTTTCAGCCCATCCTGTGCTCTTAGGGAAAGCTGGCACTTCAATGTTAAGATTACTCGGTCTTCCTTTGTTTTTGTTGGGGGTGGTTTTCCCTCTTCTCTCTTTCCTCACTCCCCCCAGTGCTTAGGATGCCATTACTTTTTCCTACCTCCTTCCACTCTTCCTGACAAAAGAGAATATTGGGACAGATCTGGATTTTATATAAACCTTGGCTAGTTTCTTAAAAAAAAATAAGCTTCTTTCCCTTATAGGCATGAGTGGGATGACCAGGGGACAGCTGGGAAGAGCAGGGAACCACTGCAGGACGGGTGCAGAGGGTTGAGACAGGCTGCAAGTCCGTGCTCAGGACAGCTTCCTACGACCCTCTCCTCAAGTGGACATGGGGAACAAAATGAAGAGCCATAATCCAGTCTCTGCCATAATACCACTGAAACCAAATCAGCTCTGTGAGAAGTTTACACACTTACTTTAAAAAAAGGGCAGCAAACGCAACAAGAGCTCTCTATAATAATCCTGTTGTGAAGACGCTGACCATGATCCCATCGTCAATGGTGTTCTGAAATGGGTCCAAAGCAGGGCACAATTTCCTGCTCTCCTTTACACGCAGCTGCTCAGGGTCCAGCGCTCTCGTCCTCTCGCCTCTCAAAAGAGCAAGCACCCTTCTGAGGATGCTGCCTGCAGGCTGAACTGTAGCAGCGAAGGAAAGGATCTCACTCCACTGCAGGAACAGCAACAAAGAGAGGGCCTCTTGCACAGCAGAAAAGCCAAGATGTCCCTGGAGTAATTCCAGAGGCTTGCAGGCCGAGGTATTTTTACAACATCACAGAAACAAGAGATGTTATTTTTCAAGAGTTGTGATTGTAGGTTAGTGCTTTTTGTGCTTTCTTTTCAATACAAATTTGTTAAGAAGTGTTGAAACAGACCTGTTACTAAAATTTGTCTGTGCCAACCCACCACTTTTTGTTGACATATGTGTTTAAAACAGTATTTTCCTCTGTATCGAATTTCGTTCATAGATTGCTGAAATAGATTTAGAAGTGTGAGTATTTGTCAAACAATGTTTAGGATCAAGCATCATTTTGTGCCATTTAACCATCAAAACAAGCATATACCTAGAAAACAGTCTGAATAAAATTCCATTGTATAGAATTGTCCTCTGTTGTGAATTATATTTTTTATGGCAGATTTACTCCTCTGACAGAGGAAATTCAATATGTAGCTGCATTTCTATTACAGATACAGTCTTCTGCTACCCAACAGATAAGCTTTTTAGCAGCAGCCATGCTTCCGTGGCACTCTTCTGGGCTCCTGCCAAGCTCTGCCTTCGTTCCTTTCATGAACAGATCAATGTGCAAACATTTGAAAACCCTAAATAACATAATAGCTACTTGAATGCATGCTCAAAAAAAAAACCCAGAAGCAAACCGATTTCAAAACTGTTACAGCTACATAATGTACCCAATGCAAATCTACAAAACCAAGGAAAGAAGGGAGAGGGGTAGCACACAGCTACCATCTCCAAAGCTGCCCTGCCCCACAGACCATATACATCAGCTTTTCCTCTAAGCCTCGGTGGAAGCCTACCCTCCCATGCCTCTTTGCCACATCAACCCTCAAACAGAACATGCAGCACCAGCACCAGCTGCAGCTAGTAATGTTGGCAAGAAGAGTCTGGGTAAAGAACGTGGTGAAGAACAAGCAGAGAGGGGAGATTACAGTGTGGCATCTCGTTTGTTACGCGTAAGAGCAATGCCAAGGCGTGATGTATGTGTGTGTGTATCAAAACACACAGCCACTGGTTAGCACTCCAGCCTAAAATTCAGAGATGACCAGCCGCTGCAGCTGCATTGTCCGCAGTGGTTGCTGAGGGCACCCTCCGCTGGTAATTGAGCACCGTGCATTTATAACGAGGCAGCGAGACTCTTCACCTCACACTGCCACACAGGCTGCTGGCATGAGCCCAGGTGCATTTTGTCTTCTCTGTTCTTGTGAACTCTCTCTCTGTCTTTCTTTTTGTAATGGAATAAGCACTTGTGGAGGTAAGATCCCTTTTTTCTCTGCTACCCTCTAAACCACAGGATTTCTGCTTGGAGTGATGCCCGTTAGCAGGAGCAATGCTGCAATGCTGGAATACTGGAATCAAAAAGTTCCCCATGGGGAAACAGCAGTGACAAAAGAAGAAAACGAAAGAAAGTGAAGTCACCTTGGTGGACAGCTATTGAAGGAAAAAAATGAGGGGGAAAAAAAGAGGGAAAACTAAGAGAAGAAATGGGAAAACAATAAAAAAAATGGAACAACAAACAGAAGGAGAAGGCATAAGCAATAAAACAAGAGAGGCAAAAAGATGAATCAAATCCCTCTCCTTACTGAGGGGTTGTACTGCAACCTTCCTTATCTTTTATTATATAAATTTATAAATAAACTTCATTAGCTTTTTTCCTGTCAGGGGGATATAAAACATGCTAATAAGTTCTTACAGAGGGTAAATAGTTTAAGGGGATGATACTAGTGATACTGAAATATTAAAATAAAGATCAAAGCTGCGACTGCCAGAATAGGGTTTCTAGGTTATCCATATACCATTACAGCTCTAACAGATTAAAGACTCATTTGAACATAAAAAGAGGAAAAATCATAGGGATCATCTCCATTATAAAGATGGCTTGATTACAAAACATAGTAAAGGCCCGATTCTATCAGGCTCAGACCAAACAGTGCTTTATGAATAGCTCCATTAAAATCAGTGTGATTGGCTCAGTGTGATCTGTTCTTCAGCAAGAGTAAGGGTGTCCAAAGTCAGTCTACCCAAGCTCAGTGGCATTTTTCAATGCTTAAATCAGTTTCTGTTCTGACCTCCGGAGCAGTAAGGATGACAGCAGTGTTTTGAGTGTTCACCTCCATCATCAGCAGTGCCGTTACAGGTATATAGATAAATACTTGTCATAAGGAGGAAAATCCGTGCTCTGCAACCTAAACCCATCAGAGCATTTAGTATCGTACTAGTAGGTGCTAGTTCCACCACCAGTCTCTAGTACCATGGAGATGAAGGTTTCTGCATTCAAACTCTACAATTCCTTAGAAATAAGAGCTGTTCTGGGATCAGTAGGATAGGTAAAGGGGGGCACCGGACCACGTGCAGCTCTCCCTTCTCTCAAAGCTATATCTGTCCTGGACATAAATGTTTCAGACAAATGTCTAAAGTAGGCAGAAAAAGATCCTGAATGAAGTATACAAGTCACAGCACAGTGTGGAGAAGACCCGATCACTTTTTCATTTTCATTTCAAATGTCATCTGTTACGGAAATATGCTCTGAGGCCAGATCAGGTTTGTGGAGAGGAGAAGTAAAGTTCATTTGGAAAGAGAGTGGTTGTACTTCAGAGATGGTTTCTTTCTTGCCATTTCCCTCTGTGGTCAAGCGCAAACGATGCTAGGATTTTATGTAAACGCTAGAGTAATGGTCAAAATGGAAATGTAAAATCCAGTGTATTAGAACTCTGGAACTTGTAAGCCTCAGCTAAAAAGCAGCTGTAAAGGGGAGCTGGTTGGGTTTGGTGTTCATACCTTTGCATTTCCACCACTTCCTGACCAATATGTCCAGTTTTGCTTAGGTGTCTCAGACGTGATGCTACCATTACACACGTTATGATCACTGGCACCTCACACACAAGACAGGTAAAGAAAGAAAGCAAAAGTCCAGGAAAAAAGCTACCATGCCTTCCTAATTACTTTTAGGATTACGGCTTCCAACATAGACTTGAAATTTGTGACTTGGATTCACCTATAGGTCGGCAAGAAATCTTTAGCATACATCCACTCCTGCTGCTGACAGATGGTAGAGCAGAGAACAGAGACTATGAAGATAACAGCATTTCACCCACAGCTTTTTCTTGCGATGTAGTAGCGTAGGGTAGCTGTGAAATCAGTGGTGTTTCAGAACATTTCTTGCACTGCTGAGCTTTGTGGCTGGAGGTAGCCCAAACACACAGTCAGACTAGAAACTCTCAATCTCAGCACAGAGGTCACATGAAAGAAAAAGATACCTGGCCAGAAGACAGGCAGGTTTATGTGGGTCAGGGCTGTTTCTTTTCCATGCCAGAGGACAAACCTGTCCCTTTACACCTTGAAGTGGGGAACTACAAAGCTTTAAACCCCTCAGGACTTTCTTCCCCCTCAGCTTGTCATGAGAGTGGCGAGGCAAGACACAAGAAGGAAAACTGCAGAGAGGAAAGACTGAAAAAACTGGAAGCTTTAATATATTCCTACTCTCTGTCCCCATTTCTCCTTTTCTATGCCCCAACAGTTCTAATAATCTGGCAAAAGCAAAACCCGAAACTAGAAAATCCTTTCCTATCCAGTGTCATAAAATGCTCATCATGTACTGAGAAACGTTATGATGAAAGGCGATGCATTTAATATGTTGTCTCTTTTCTTTTTTTCATTTGACACCAGTTCTGCATTTTTTAAATAGCTGCTCTGAAACAACCAGCTCGCATTTTAAAACAAACAAAAAAAATGAGGATCTGCTTATGGAGCTGAAGTTAATACAGAAGTGGCTTTTAGACAAGATAGACGAATAAATCAAAAAAAGCAGTGAAATCACTCATGTATTATCTCTTTGCTATGAAAATAAACCCCTGCTACATCCACGCTAAGCATATGCAGAGCAAACAAAACAGATGGGGGATTTCCCACTGCTGGGCTCTTTCTGCTAAGGACGGTTCTTTTCAGTTCATAAACTCTCAGCTGTCACCCCTGGTTTATCTTCGCAGCCGAATTTCTGTCGGGGTGACACTGCCAGAGCTTGGGCGATGCGGCACGGCCCCCTGCCCGCTGCACCCCTCCAGCCACAGCATTTGTAACCGGGGTTCGCGCTTCTCCTTTTAACCCCTTTTTCAATCTTCCCTCTCACAGTGCCTGACATTTGGAGCACCTCGGTCGGGCTCCAGCATGGTGAGATCTGTATGAAGGAGAAGCACACTCTTAGTTTGTTGGAAAGCGTCCTCCTTTCCCCGGGGAGGGGAGAAAGGGGTCCTAGGGATAACGAAACCCCGCCTGCGTTCAATCCGCTACCCAAACAATGGCTTTATTTAAACATATAAAGGCATCGCCGTACGGAGATCCTTTAAAAAATGTTCTCGCCGTCCCAAGCCGTGGAGAGAGCGACCACTTATTTGCTGGAAAGGGCTCCTCCCGCCCCTTCCTACTCCTGCCCTCCCTCCTCCCCCCGCCTC
>VYZW01058419.1:80807-130207 GCA_013401315.1 Balaeniceps rex | reverse complement strand
GGCGGCGGCGGCGGGAAGGGGGCGGGCGGCGGCCGCAAGCTGCCGACCTGCGCCGAGCACGACCTGGAGAACTACAGCATGTACTGCGTGAGCTGCCGCAGCCCTGTCTGCTACCAGTGCCTGGAGGAGGGCAAGCACGGCAAGCACGACGTGAAGGCCCTGGGCGCCATGTGGAAGCAGCACAAGGTGAGTCCCATCGGCCGGCCAGGAGGAGCTGAGGCAGCGCTCGGCGCTGGGATTTGTTCATCCTGATGCCCTGACATTGGGTTGGAGTTTGCGGGACCTGAGGACACTTCACGTCCATCATCCTCCCAGACTTTTTTCCCCTTGGCACGGTGCTCTTAGGTCTCTGGTCCTTCCTGACTGCCCCGCAACTCCGCAGCCTCTGCTCAGGGTTAGAAAACCCACAGACACCCTCCCATATTGGCCTCGCCTTGTCTCAGCCAGCAAATCTCAGGCTAAGCCAGGCCCCTGCAACATCTGGGATTAGCAAGTCTGTCTCACTAACTTGTTTGCCTTTCAAACAAGGTCTTTGGCCATCCCATCCTCTCGCAGGTGACAGCAGCTGCCTGTGAGGAGCAGGAGTAAACAGGATGGTCATCCCTTGCTTTCGCCACCTCCCTTTCACCTGGGGCTCAGTGGGAGCTGCCACAACCATTTCCCACCACGTCTTCCTCCCTGCCATTGTGTCAATGAGGGAGAGCGGCCCGGAGCCACCCAAACGTTTTAGAGACAAAAGTGTGATAGGGAGGATCATGGGACACCATGTTGTCTCCTGGGCCTCAAAGAGGCCTCCACTCCCTCGCAGTTCCCAAAGATGCCAGAAGGAATGGCTGGGGGGACCTTCATGACACAAAAATGAGTAAGGAAGAGTAGGATGGATGGGGTCTGGGGACAAGTAAAGCTTTTTCTGATTCACAGAATGTCGCGGTCTGATTCATGCTTCCCTGCAAGCGATGCTCCTTAGCTCTCTCTGGAGCCCCCACGGGAAGACTTAAGAGCCAGCCGCTTTGCTGCACAGGCAGTTTGCCGAGTTCTGGTAGAGCTGCTGGGTCACTTGGCCACGCTCTCCTTGTTAAAAGTAAGACTTTGCAACTGTTTGAATAGAGCAAGACATGACCATAGAAGTTGAAAAAGTGTATGAAGTTAGCTCATTCTTGCTAAGAATGGTGGACTCTGGAAAAATAAGTAGTTAATACATATGAACGTACAGAGGGGACTTCAGTACCTGAGTGCTGAAAGCAGTCCTTTGGAGCTTCCTGCTGTGCTGGGGGAAAGGACTTCTCCCACAGCTGTGCAAAGAGCACTTGGCCAGCTCTGCTGGCTGGAGGATTCCCTTCTTCTCGCTCTCTGCTGCAGTTAGCAGTAAAGGAAGCACACAGAGGTCCTTTCAGACACTGCAGGAGAGGACAAAATCAAGACAGGTCTCGTCATCCCTCAGCCATGGACTGGTTGAGCACAAGCTAGGCTAAGACATTTGGCGAGGAAAAAAATTGACTTTTGATTTTAAGATTCAAAAAAGATGCCCCTTGGGGGGATCTGCATCATTTGTCCATCTGAGAAAGACAAACTTCTTCAACACGTGTTTCATTTTGAATACTCTCTGCCAAGGGCTCTGCCATCTCCTCCCTAACGTGGCGAGCGTTTGCACAGAGGAGACGTTCTCTTGGCTCAGAAGGAGCAGATGACAAATTCGCAGCTATTGCTGCTCGTGCTAATGGCAGGGTCCACTTCTGAGCAGAATTATTTTAATGAGCAGGGACTGAGTTCACTGTGCAAGCGTGGCTGATGTTTTGGAGTGTGAAAGACCATCTCGTGCTGTATTATGGTCTAGCTTGAGTTAAAACTGTTTGATGCCTTTTGAACAATGTGATAAACTCCGGTGTAATCAAAGTGCACAGTCAGTCATTTTGTTCTTTCCTACTGTCAAATATGGTCAAAAGAAAGAACAATACCCTGGTGTTTTGTATTTTTACTGCATTTTTTTCTGAGAGTAAGGTATCACAGAATGTGATTTTCTCTTGATTTACAGACTCAATCAATGTGAAAATTCTAGTGAAAGAAAAAAATACTAAAAATTAACTAATTTGTGGACTCTAAAATTGTCCTCTTGTGAATATTATTTTTCCTGGAATAATGCGCTTGGCAGAAAATAAATGTAATGAAACCACATAGCCAGACAGCCTAAATCATCAGCTCACGTTCATTCAGATAAATTGTTTTGGAATGAGATACTTCTGCTTACAAATAGTTCTCAGATACAGCAATTTCTGCAAGTTTATTACCTGTAGTTACTTTGGCCAAACCATAAATTACTTACATTGAGTGGTATGCCAAATGTAAATCAAGTTTTATGCGTTCTCTCGAGATGCTCCAGGTGTAACTGGTAGAGGCAGCTGGAACGGCTTGCCTGTAAGCGTTCTTAGCCCAGTAAATTTGACAGACTGGCAGTTGTTTGCCATCAGCTGATAAGCACCTGCTTATCTCCTTTGAAGGCCAGTGACTGGTATTCTTCACCCAAGAAGGGCTTTCAGAGCCATTCCCCACCTCTCACGGTTTCATCCCACACCAGCAAACTTGAACCAGTTTTTCTACTGACTTCTAGAACTGCTTTTCCACAGGTCCTGACTGCCTTCAGCTTCAGAATCCATTCCCATCCCACTTCTGTATGAGCCTTTTGTCCAAGCTGTTTGACTGCTCCTTTGTCTGGGCCTTATACAGTGATTTAGTGGCAAATAAGAGTGTATAACCTTGTCCATACAATGCTTCAGACTGTGCAATGAAACGTGCATTTGTACTGCAGGCATGAAAGCTGTACAAGACTGGTTGGCCCCTGCTAATGGTGCGGGTTTCCCCTTTACGCTGCTGTATGTAACTTCTTCAGAGAAATTAAAAAATGTGTACAATAAAAACAGGGGCCCAATGGCATAAATCAGTGTAAATCCACTGACTTAACTGAACTTTATTATATTCACTTGTATGAACTGTGCATCTAGACCAACAGTTTAAGTTTATGAAGTAAAACTGCGTAAGTCTACTGCCAAAGTGAACCTTTCAGGTCTTCATAACAAGAATAGTGACACTGTTGTCAGATTTAAGTTGGTAGGCTTTTTGACCTACTAACACGAGGAATGATGGTGGACACATTTCAGCTCTGCCCATTCTGGATGGTTTTTTATATATATATATATACACACATACATATACATACATATATATACACCAAAACGCTGAAAAAAAAAAGCCGCAGCTGGATAGGTGTGTGATGGGCAAGCAGGCAGGCAGTTGAAGGCAAGTATCAGAGCCTGAACGCCTGCTTTTATTTCACAGCCTAAAGAGTTGTGTTCCCCAAAACATGAGGGCTCTTTCAGAATTCAGCACCAGGGTAAGCTTATCTAATCAATAGTTAATCTGCTGCTAAGGAGAGATGGAGGGAAAACAAATTAAATGAGCATGAACTGTTGGGTTGAAAAAGGATGTTGGCATTATCTGGTTCATTTTCTAAAATCAAAGGAAGCATCGGTCTTCCATGCCCATCTGCGTTTAATTACTCACCCTCATTATCTCTCTGTTCTTGTAATTGATAGAAGTAGAAACT
This sequence comes from Balaeniceps rex, assembly GCA_013401315.1. Classification (NCBI taxonomy): domain Eukaryota; kingdom Metazoa; phylum Chordata; class Aves; order Pelecaniformes; family Balaenicipitidae; genus Balaeniceps; species Balaeniceps rex. Next base: position 126,609 of record VYZW01058419.1, on the reverse strand, counting down.
TGGTATCCATCTCCAGCATCCACATTTTTCGTTGCAAGACCAGGTATTCAGGTAAAGATAACGCCAGGTAGAATACCGTTTGTCAGGAGTTATTAATCGTCGCAGTCAGTGGAGCTTGTAACATTTCAGTTTGGCTTCCAGTAAATATTTCTGCAGCACGAAAGATTGCTCTGAATGTACATGGCATTTTTTTATGGCTTGCTTGGTTTACTGAAGGCTTAGTCATATAGCTCCATTTGATTTTAATGGGAAGTGCATGACTAAATTCCACTGCTTTGTAAGGTATCTTTTACAAATGCTTGGAAAAACAAGGCTATTATCGCTAAGTGGGTTTCACAAATGGAGGTCTGGTCTTCTCCTTGGTTTCACACTGCAGTTGCATTAATGCAACCACAGGTTTTAATGAACACAGCAATTCGCTTACAAGCCCTTTGAACAATGACATTGTTGAGTTTCTATTGCAGCTCTTTGCAATGGGAGCGTGCCGGGAGCCAGGAGTGACTGTGCTAATTGCCATCGTACATATGCTGGTTACCATTCGTCTGCAGTGATTCAGTTTTCTATGGCCGCTCTGATGCCCACATATAGCTTTTGGCTTTTCTTATCTGGTGAAATGCACTTTGAGATGATTTGAGAGCTAGAGCAGATGTTGGAAAAGTGAAAGTTTCATTTTTATCAAAACCAACCATTGGTTTTGATTTGAAAGAAAGGAGCGCTTGCCTCCCTGGGACAATTTGATCGGGCCAGTCAATGGCAGAGCATGCCATGCTTTTGCCACCTATTTCTTTCTCGCTTCCTCTCCATACGCTTGGTTGTATGCTGCTTCCACTTTGTCCTGCATCAGCTTGACAAACCAAAGGCTCAAACGTGCCTTGTGGATAGAGCGCAAAGTGCCGCCAAAAAGGGTGGGCTTTAAACTCTCGCAACCACGATCAGCCCATGGAGAGCTGATCCGAAATCCTGATTGTCTAATCTGGCAGAAAATAGGGACCCTTTCAAGGACTTAGAGTTTGGTTCTGTGACCTCAAGTACCGTTCATGTCAAACAGCACTGCTTTAAATTTTGTGAAGTGACAGGAGTTTGTGTAAGAGAGTATTAACTATTCAAATATTGGGAAACATGCACAGTAATGTGTCTTCCTATTACATTTGGTACAGATGAGTTGTGATAAAGCGTATTTTATTTTCACATTTAGCACTAATGTAATACCTACATCTGGGCTAAAAGGAAAAAGTTTGTGTGAATATGAGGAAAAAAAACCTAGGATGGCTTCTTTCTCTGTAGTTGAGTCCCAGCTCCCAGTCAGGGTTTGTGCCCACTTCCCGCAGAGCCGTGTGGGGTTGGGCAGCTGCCTCTGCCAGCGTAAGGCTTCCTGCCTCAGAGCTGGGCTGTGAAGTGCCCAGAAGGAGCTGCCAGGGTCTGCTCTTTGCTGTCCTGCGCGAATGAGCGAGCACAAGGGGAGGATGAGTAGGAGACATTCAGGCAGGAGGTAAGCTCAGAACTTTGGCAGCCTTGAAGAAGCGAGCTGTGCCCTTTTCAGGGTTGGAGTAATTTTCTTCCCTCCAGGAGCAAGAGGGAAGCAAAGAATGAGTGGTGACTTACTGAATTTCAATTAGCTCTCCTCTTAGAGGCTCATAACCTTTGTGCCTTCCTACGTACAACACTCTGTCTCAAGGCACATTCTAGTCCTAAGGAATTAAGAAGAGGAATTAACCTTCTGAAAGCCTGACGTTAGCAAAGATACTTCATTTTCCATTTCCTGATGTCAGTTGTTGTATCTGTTTGGTGAGGATAATTAACTGGGCATTGGCAATCTGGTAGTTGCCAAGTCCGCCTGAGGGGTAGACCCATGACGAGAGTGTCTAACCTGCAGGACACTCGTGCTAGAACCTATCTGGTCACTCTGCATTATCTCTGCACAGAGAAGTAATGCTGGATCTGGGCTTGCCATGGGCAGACAAGCAGAGCAATATGGTTTGTGTGATCCCAGCTGCCGGGGCTGCTCTGCTCAGACTGCGGCGGTTCTGGGTCTACCCAGGGGCAGAACAGCTGTTTCCTTCCTGTCTTGGAAGTCCATCAAGAAACTGCTTGCTCATTTTAGAGATCTCAGGTACCAGCTGAGCACGGAGGATGTTGGGTCTTTAAGTCTAAGTCCACTTTAGTCCACTTAGACTTTAAGTCTAAGTGTGGACTTAAAATAGATATAGTCCTTATCTCTCACCAGTGAAAAATTAGGGGAAGGGGTTTTTTCCCAACTTTCCCAGAAATATTCACCCTTTTGTCCGGTTGGAGCATAAGAAACTGGAGCCCCAAAGGGACATTACTATGAAGTCTGAAAATGCAGATTTGTCTTTGAAGTCCTAGTGTGTCTCAGGTTTGGTAGAATCGACCAAATTTATAAAAAAAATCAGGGTTTGATGAAAAAAAAGTGCCATTTTGGAAAGCACTTGGGGATTTTTCAGCATGACAGATGCTACTGTGTAAGTGTAAGACTATTATTTCCTTATATATGTGGGTAGCTTTCTTATAAAAAGGTATTTTGACTTACCAAGTCACTGCAATAAAGTGTAATGTGCAGACACAATACTTGACTGCCCCCACATGCATATTTCACCTTTATTAAATCCTATTACAATTAAAATCTTAACTATTCTTTTCTGGCACCAACACTCTGTGTGTGTAAGTATACATGTGACAGCAAGTAGGCCTTTTAGCACATTATTAATCATCAAAACCAAGGATTAGTAAGAAACACATTTGCATTTTATGTCTAATTTTTCCTCTCCCCCCCTTTTTTTTCTTGCAGGCACAGCTGTCTCAGGCTTTAAATGGTGTTTCAGATAAAGCAAAGGAAGCTAAAGAATTTCTTGTTCAGCTGAAAAATTTATTGCAGCAGATCCAGGTAACTGTAGAATATTAGCTGTTTTGATAATACAGTAATCAATAGAACTGAGTGAATAATTTATCTGATGACTTTGTCTCCTGTGCTGTTCTCATCTTTCCTGGAATCATCTAACCTTTCTTGAATGGATTTGCTAGGAAAAATTATTCATCAAATAATGCCTGCAAGCCCCTCTTAGCTTCTAGATTGTTTACTGTTTATTGCAAGAAGCTGATACTCAATACTGGACATCTGAGCTGTGTTGATTAGTATTTGATTGAATCCATCGGTCATGCTTCTGGGCTCCTTCCTGACTGCAATTGCTTCAGTTGGGCATTTAGGATAAGTTCTCTTTTTAACACATTCAAAATTTACTACTTGTTTTTCATCTTACATTTCCTAAAAATGTACTCATTTCTGGACAAAATCCAGTCAACCTGTTTATTAGAGTATTTGTAGGAAGTCAAAAAAAAGAAGAAGAAACAAATGCTGCTAAATCAATGTGGTCATTTATTGAAGCAGAAGATATTTTCATGCCTATAATTGCTTAGCTTTAATAGTCAGAAGAGGGCTCATGGTGAGTGCAGTAATTGAGGGCACAAACCCAAACCGAAACAAGTCCCATTTTCAACCAAATTTAGACTCATCAGCCCTGGAGGTCAGATGATCCTCAAGGTCCTTCTCACCCTGCAGACCGTGGCTGGAAATGTGCTGCCATCGTTTGAGCTTCACAGCACCCAGGAGGGGACACTTGTTATCCGCAGCAGCAGTGCTCTGTGGTGGTGGGTTTTCTGTGGGATATACATCATCCGCTCTGCAATATGCCCGTTCTGCTGCTTGCTCATCTTTCACCAACAAGCAAGTCCTGTGCCTGTTACTAACAGAAAGCCAAATCAGAAGTTTGAAAATCTGTATTTAGTTTAGAATTTAATCATTAAAATATTCCACTTAACACTCCAGATGATGAATTCAAATCACAAATGCTGCCCAAGCTCTCAGGTTGACACAGGGCCGTGCAGCTACCCACCCTCACAGTCTTCTGTGGCCACGTGGGGAAGGGAAGAAACCAAATCTGGGAAACTGGTAAAAGATAGCACGCTTAACTGAAGGAAACCAGTGCGAAGCCACCGACTGGCACCTGTCACATGCCATGTTTTGGTCACGGTGTGAGGTTTCTCTCAGCTGACTTTGCCTGTTTAGTTAAGTAGCTCATCTAACCTAGTCATTAGGGCTTCTTTCACTGTCCAAGGAGAAGGACAGGCACCTCTAGAGAGCAGTTCTTCCTATAGGTTTGAACAGCTATTTTAGGATGGGATAACTCATCCAAAACAGTAGTCTATCAACAATCTTTTCTTGAGTCACCTAGCTCCATTAAAAATGTATTTTTCCCTCCTGAAACCTGAAGGTGGCCTATTACGACTATTTATGACTATGCTGTAAAATCCTTTAATGTGTTTCAGTAAAATCACTGCCAAATTGCTCTGCATAAGGGAGCTGCTACAATTAGATCGAAAGACCAAGCCATTTCTTTGATGCTGCTCATTGCTTACAATGCTAGACGAGAACTCAGAAGAGGAAATTGTGTCCAGCAGTTGCCCTCTAGCATTTAGGCATGTCTGGGCACAAAGCTGTATCTGAACCTCACGTGTTGAGCCAGTCTCCAGCGTGAGTCGAGTGAGGACATCAAATTTCAGCAAACCAAAACAGCAGCACTAATCATCTGCATATGTATTTGTAAGTAAAACAAGGCTAGGGCATAACTCTGAGGGCTAAAGGATGATCACCCACAGAGTTTAATCCTTAATGAGCTCCCTGGCATGGTTTTGTCGCCTGACAAATTGCCCTCTTCCCAGGTGATGCCTGGGCAGCATTTGATGATAGCACATACCAGGGAATAATACTGGTAGGCAGGTTTGGTACAGCCATGCTTTTTTAGGGGAGAGGGTTTAGATGTGTCATGAGCTGATCTGTGCCTTTTGGCACCTGGACCAAAACACCAGTAGACTGTTATCTGGAGGGGAATAGATGTAGCCTTTATGCATACGTTTATAGCCAGAACCATGTATCTCAGAGCGGGTTATTTCTAAAAGAAGTCTTATGATGGTTGCTGCCCGCCCCCCACCCCCCCCCAGACACTTACCCCTCAGCAAAAATGTTTTTAAAATGTATGTTTACACAAAGGAGTGAGCAATATGTACGTTTTATTATCCTGTTTCAATGCACAGCGGACCAGGCAGCCATCTGCACTCTTTATCTCCTCTCTGAGTTTGCCAGAGCTGCCAGGAGCTGTGCTTTTATCTTGCCTGGGGCAGTTCGCAAATTCATAATCTAATTTTCTTTTCCCCGCTTTGCAGATCTCTTGTTTTCCCCTCTTTTTTTCCTTCCTTTCTCCTTTCTGAGGTCACTTTTAAATCTCTTGGTCTCTTCTTTTCTGAAACTGCCTGTTCCTCATTGCCCGTGTTGCTTCCTTGCTCCTCCTTGTTGCTGTCATTATCTGATTTTCACATTTTCCTATCTGCTGTAACAATTCCATCCTTTCTCGCTTGAAAGAGGCATAGCGCCAAACACCCCTTTTGATGTGTGAACAGAAAATGAGGAGAGAAGTGATGCACTACAGCCATCGGCTGATTCAGGCTTTGTACACAAACCAGCACTTCAAGACTAGCTGGATGGAAATGGGCTTAGGAAGGAGTCGGGTGTGATATAAGCGGAGGAGGGAGAGATGCAAACAGGAAGAGTCTAAGACAAACCCTGTGAACAGTGACCGAGCTGTCTGGTGTCTCTCCCCCTACCCATCTTGCTGGCAGGTCTAGGACCGCGGCAGGGGCCTCTCAGGGAAGCGTGACCCTGCTCCCTCAGCTGGAGAGCGGGATGCATGGATTGCAGTGAGGGAAGGGAATACAGTGATGAAAATTTTGCTCTCAAAAGAATGAAGACAAAGCAATGAACAGAAAAGAAGAGAAAAACATAAACAAAAGAGCTAAGAGATAGTAATGAGTTAGGGGTGTGCGATGGCTTTCCCTGGAGATGCTTCTCCTTCAGCACATGTTTAAAATCTTCTCACATTTAATGCTGCCTTTTTTTTTTTTTTTTGTAACTTGGGGGATTGGGAGGAAAGCTGAAAGGATAACTGAACATCTCCTGGAAAGAGGAGCTTAAAAGCTTTCTCCTTCTTCTAGTCGGACGAGAGCTGGGGAAGCAAGGGAGAGCCTCCCTTTGAATGGGTGCTACAGCATCAGTTCCACGGCCAGAGAAAGCCATCCCCAGGAGGAGGGGCAGCTCAGGACTTTGTGGTACCATCTACTCAGTTTTCTACAACTGCAGTGGGATTCTGTGGTAGCAGGGTTTGTTCCCCATTGATAGGACAGGGGTTTATGTAAGGCTAAGTGACACACAAAATCTCAGGGATTTGTACCTGATTAATTTCCTTGTAATAAACCTGTAGACCAGATTCTGGTCCATAATTCTCTTCTAATTGCCACAGTGTAGAGCCAGTGATTTCAAAGTTACTACAGTGGGATAATTAAAACAGAATGGGGCAGAACCCTCTTATGTATATGTAATGCACTGTGTATGTTAGGTATAGATTTTACATTATGTGGTACTACATCTGTTGTCCGGAAAGTGCCAGTAAATCGGGGTTTTAAATAAGCCCATTTTGTGGCATAGCATCTTACTGGTTTGTATTATAGCATGCACATATTACATACAACTATAATGAAAACAGAAGGGCAACAGAAATGCTGAAATCTTGAAAGGAAATCTTTTCTGAATGGAAAACCAGGTAAGAACGAACAATAGCATAAGGTGTAAAATATGCTTTCTTTGATGAGTATGACTGTCACCTTCTTCTAGGAGAACGGGTTGGATTATGAAGCCTGTCTTGTCGCTCAGTGTGATGCCTTGGTTGATGCGTTAACGCGACAAAAGGCAAAACTGCTCACAAAGGTGACCAAAGAACGTGAGCACAAGCTGAAGGTGAGCGCAACTCTCATCAGCTGAGCATGGCTGTTGATACCTGGTGTTACTGTGCACTTTGTTAAGTCCCCAGCCCTTTACACCGTGAAAACTCCTAATGAACAAATCTTAAAATCCTTCAGCAGGTTCCAGTTCAGCAGTTTGGTGGAACTGTGCTTATACACTTAAAATGAGGCATATACTTCAGCAGTTTGTTGAATCAGGCCATTAGTCTTTATTTATCTGATGGTTTTGGGCTGTCTTTTGAGAAGTAGTTGTGTGTGAAACCTGTGTGGTTTCGATTCTGGGACCTTCCAAATGCAAGAAAGCCCTTCTGCCCAAGTAAAATGCTGGGATTTTGGTGTCTCTTCAAACCTTTGAAATTCAGACAAGCCACCCCCAGAAATCCATGTGCTTACTCAAAAGATATTAAAGAAATGCAGTAAAGGAGGGTGGGAGAAGAAAGCTATAAATGGTCGAACAAAGTGGCAGTCAAGAAATGTTGAAGCAGACACATTTCTTGAAATGTCGAACTGCATATGTGATTTTGAGGTATTATAGTGCCAGTAACATTAATAGTATCTAAGACAGAAGGAAAAGAATGAAGTGAAAAATCTAACATGACAAACAATGAATAAAATCTACCTGAGATCAGCATTTAAAAAAACCCCATGCTTATCAAGAACCAACACTTAGGACATACTGCTAACAGCACAGCTAATCCTGTAGTTTATTCCTGTTAGGCTGTTGTACCTCAGGAGTTGTGCTGTCGAGCACAGTGCCATTAGGCCTAGTCTACAGCCATGTGGCAGCAAAATCAAGTCCAAAATCGGGAAAAATGAGATGCAGCATTTTTATTTCTTAATCCCAGCAATGTGGTCTTAAGCAGAGCAGGATCAATGGTGAATTGTGAAGAGAATGGTAGAGTATAATCTGCAAGAAACCACTCCTGCAGTTATCCTCTATAATACTTGCCTTTTAAGTGAAGGATTTTTTAAAAGCGCAGATTTTAGTGAAAGTGTGATGGTAAATGTGAATACTGCAAGTGCAGAAACATGTTCTGTGCTCTTTCTGCCTTGAGCAAGCCTGACCTTTGAGCAATTAATCTGCTCTGAAAATTGAGATTCCCTGTGCACAACATTTTGCCAAGCTAATTATTGGTATTTACAATACAGAGCAAGTGAGTGTAGCTGATGGAGATATGGCAATGGCCATATGGCAGCTAAATTAAGCATAGCTTTAACACGCTCTTCCATTCGTTGTCTCTTCTGAAATAATCTTATACAATTCACTGTAAGCTGAGGCAGTCATCAGAACTGTACTGATGCTTGTTTTCCAGGTTGTTTGGGACCAGATAAATCACTGTACACTGAAGCTACGCCAGTCAACAGGGCTTATGGAGTACTGCCTAGAAGTTATCAAAGAAAATGATCCCTCTGGGTTTTTACAGGTATTTTTCTTTCCGAAGTTCTGGGGAAAAAAAAGAAAAGATGTTAAAGTTAAATCTAAAAATGGCGGCTTTGCCAATTAGCCTCTTCCACCTCCGAGGCAGGTTCACCTTCACTCCTGTTAGTACTGTCTAAAAGCTTGGATAGCCTGGTGACTGCATGAATGTCCCAGTGAAGGGATGGCTTTGAGCGGCTGCACTCTGACCGAGGTGTGGAGTTAGTGGTCACACCACTTCCCTGACTGCTGACGTCTTTCCTCTTGCCAGCCCTTCCTTCTGGGCTGAAAGAGAGATGCTATGCAGTTAATGATAACTTTCTGCAGAATATTATTTTATTCTCATCTGAGAAACCCAGCACAGGGCCTCACAGGGTGCTCTGATCAATTTGGAAAGGTCTTTGAGTACCACTCAGAGTGGTACTTCTCCCCTTTTTGCTTCTCCCCTTTGCATTACACTTTCCCATGTGAAAGAGTCCTTTCAACACCTCCCCTGTGAGGAAGTGCAGCCTTAATGGCTTGCGTGTAGCTTTGCTTCACTGGGTTGTTGCACCTCACAGGGCTACCTTAATTGCCTTAATTTGCACGATATTGTTTCTTAGGTGCAAGCAGTGAAAGTGTCTATTGATGAGATAAAACTTAAGGGTTTTATTATCCAATTAAATATTTTGCCTAATTAATTCTATTGATTTTATTAATTCTTTTATTTTGCCGTATTAGTTCTGTTGCCTTATTCATTGCCTAAGAAGAAAGGCACATCAAACAAAATGATCTGCACGTGGCTGTCAGCTGAACAGGGCACGCTGCACACATGAATGCATGAGTGTCAGGGGGCTGTCACAGCATCCCTGAAAAACAGGATGAGAATTAGCCAACTTAAACCTATTAGCACTCCAGATTGATTGTTACTGTCACGTCTGGTCTCAAGCAAGAGCGGAGAATGTGTGGTGTATATTAATCTCAACACTACACAGATTTTAGCAGGCTGTTGGTTGGATAGTGCAGGACAAATGAAACCTTTAGGTCTTATCTACATGCTAGCTAGATACATGCTTCATTTTCATTTCAGCTTACTTTTCCTGTAACCTTTGTGGCTTCATTCTTTGCAGTCACCTTTTATTAAAAAATACTTTTGTTTTTACCTTTTCCTGGTTTATCTAATGATGCTCTCAAGGCAACCAGCAAACACTGAGACTCTGCATTACTTAGAGCAACTACTTCTGCAGCCAGGACAGTGAAACACAGCCAAGGGATCCAGCATCCCAGTAAGTGACTCCAAGGTTGTAGGAAGGCTATAAGATGCTTCTTCACTTACTGCACAGGCTGATTAGGAGCTGTTGATGCAGGAGCTCAGACAGGAGTGTCTTCCAGTTACAGTAATGAGGAAAGGTATCTGAACTCCTGCAATAAAGAAAAACTCTCTGACCTATCCAGAAGAAAATTCTGCTCCCTGTGATTTACAGGAAGCTCACTGGAACAGACTCCAGCTATCCAAGTGGCAGCTTCACTGAACTCAAGGACAGTTTAGTTCATTGATTTCCGCAGAGCCAGGATTTCACTTCCAGATGAGTCTGTTGCGATCATCTTAGTCTGTGTTTTGGCCTAATTGTCTGTGGGCTGAGCTAGAGCAAAGCTTTAAAAATGAAATTCAGTTTTGATGTAATGATAGGAAATCCGTCATATTCTTTGGAAATCTATCTGACAACGTATCACCCTCACTGTGAGAAATATACACCTTCCTTTCCATTTGATTTTTTTGTTCCTTTCAGCTTTCATCCACTGAATCATCTCTGCTGAATGGAGAGACCCTCTAACATTATAAGCCTGTCTTTGTGCAACTGCTTTTTAAACAGGAGAGCAAAACTGGACTGTGAGAGAGAACAGAGTGCAGAAGTATATGTGGCATTCAGAGGCATGATACATAACATAATCTTAACGGGCTTTATAAATGCGATTTTTACTTTCCTACCCTAAGATGAGACTTGTTTTGAAAAGACAAGGCGAAAGGATGCAACATAAATGCAACTCACCCCAAAACGACCAGATCCTGTCTCAGCTCTCGTGCTGTCGTATTCCCGGTTTCATTGTGCTGTATCTATCTCGCAGGCATTCTGTCACTTTTAATGTATGCATCTGCCATTTCATTATAAGCCTGATGCTCTCTTTCAGATTTCAGATGCTTTAATCAAGCGTGTTCAGGTATCTCAGGAACAGTGGGTCAAAGGAGCCTTGGAGCCAAAAGTGTCTGCTGAGTTTGACTTGACTCTGGATAGCGAACCTTTACTGCAGTCGATTCACCAGCTGGATTTTATTCAGATGAAATGTAGGGGTGAGCTTTTATGATATTCTTTTTTCTGTTTTTCATGCGTGTGTTGAAACAGTGCTGGGAAGAAGGGGGACTTGGAGGGAGGAAAGAGGAATGACTTGAAATTGCTGGATAGTTTTAAAAGGTTTTCAAGCAAATTCAGATTACTGGGTGTTTCCTAGAAAGGTGTGCTCACCTCACATGCAGTGACCTGAACAAGCTCGGACAGAGATACCAGGCGCAGTTAAAGATTTGAAAAGGTAAATTCTTCAGAGTAGGGCTGTCTGTCAGCTTTGAAGATTAAAAAGACATTAGCTGCATGAAACTTTATGCCATTTTACAGCATTCCTAGATTTAACATGGTTAATTCAAAATACCAATTACCCCTATCTTGTCAGGAACAGCTGAAGTAGTAAATAAATATTCCCGCATGCACACATATGCTTGAATAGGGACCCCCCTCTGCTTTGACTTATATCTGGACTGTGCTGTGAACAGTGCCCAGCTTAAAAAAAAAAGGTGAGGCAGAGATTCACAAGGGGAAAGTAACTCCATGGCTATACCATTCCTTGATTCCAGGTATCTGAACGATCCCGAGGGCCACACTAAAAGGAAAGGAGGTTAAAAAAAAGTATTTAAAAGCAGAAGCTGATGAACAGTAGATGCCATTGGCAAAAAAAAAATATCAGAATCATGCACTTGTAATGAGCTTGGTTTATATGGAGCAGGATGAGAACTGCATCAGAATTAGATAGATCCATAGACCAGCTAGATTTGAAGGCCATTGTGGTCCCTGGGAATGATGCCATTAGCTTCCCTCAGTGGTGATTCAAGCCTTAATTATATATGTGGGTGACAGGGTAGAGGCTGCCAGAAGTCAATGAATGAGTTAAGGATAATTGCGTTGTGATGCCGGATGTGCTTTTTTTTGACTGCAAGCAAGCAAAAAGATTTCTGTTCAGTTTATCTGTCCTCTCTGGGCCTAATTCTGAACCTAAGAGACCCAAGATGAAGTAATTAGGGGGGATAATTTGGCAGATAAATATGTGGAGAAACAAGGATAAACAGTTAAAGGCCAAAGTCTGCTCACCAAGAGTGGTTTGCATCTTGGCATAAACGGGCTGCATTAAAGTTACTCAAAAAACACCTGTGAACTGCTCCTTTGAAATGTTTAACAGCCAGGAAAGCAGAGTCAAGAGAGAAAGAGTATCACTGATAAAACTTCTCCAAATACTGTCTGCACTTGTCTGTTTAAATTAGTTTATATTTAATGCTGGCCATCCTTGTTGTTAAATATATTTAATACTGATCTTCTGCCACTGTCCTTCCCAAACATATAAAGAATTTAGTGAAACTATCCACTTAGATTGCTAATTAACCACAGGTCACTTGAGGTGAGAGCAGCTTAGGTGTTTGGCTTTTGGACATTTGTCTGGCTTTAAGCTTGAAGACTTAAGAGGCTTCAATTGAGCCTGATTCACTGGAGTTTTATGAAAGATAGTGCTGTCTGCTGATGCTCTCATTTATCACACAATCGCAGATGCAGTCTGAGGAGCAGAGAAGAGGACAGGACTGCTTCTGCCCAAACCTGTGCAGAGCTTACGAACACCCTTAGGCTTTGCTCCCTAGGTGCATCTTAACACTTAGACCTCAGGAAGTGCTTTTCCTTGAGCTGTCTTGACCTTGACCAGGGAGTACCCGCTGTGTGTCCATCAGGTTGGTCAGCACAACTGGTGTGACCATGTACACACCATGCAAAGAGTGGTGGGAATGCCATTTATCCTAGCCACCATTCCTTCATAAGGGACTTCATTATTCCTCCTCACACCTCTGTGTGCCCAAGCAGTACAAGCCGGCGACTGGTCCCAAGCTAACATTCATAGGTATTGAGGATTGTTTAGTATATATGAGGATTGTTTAGTATATATAGGTGTATTTATATTTTTCAGTTTATGACTGCAAATCTATTTGCATTTGAACTTCTCAGTCTGACATTTTGGCATTTTTTTTCTGAAATTCACCTTCATGACCTCAACCAGTTCTGCATTATCTTCTCATGCACAGTGGTCTTGCATCTAGGAATACAGGTACCACAGAGTAAGCAATTCAGCAATTCAGCAGCGAGCACCCAAACTTACTGGGAACGTCACTTTGCTGGCTGTGAGGAGAAGCTGGTGTTGCAGGGCAATGTTTTGCTTTTTATCACCATCAGGACTTGTATATTTCTGAGCCTCCAATTTCACAAAGAAAATCCTATGTGTGTCTTCACATCTGCTCCTCTTTCTCCAATCCTACCTACCCCAGCACACCAACAAGTCATCAATCTTTGCCAAATGTTGGTGTTGAGGGGAGTGTTATTAAGTCACTACACTAGTTGATCTGACGAGAGTAGATGCATTAAAGACATCAGAGATGATCTGTAAAGGGAGTTTTGGGGAAAACTAGGAGAATAGGGCCAGCGTGGCTTTTCCAAATGCAAGTTGTTTTGTTCCAAAAGCTTTGCAATGTAAGGTCTGTACTATTGTTATCGATGTTTAGTGCATGACTGAATTTCTATTTTTTTTTTTCTAACTCTGGCCTCATTCAACCTCAGTGAGCTTGCAAGGGTCATTTAGAGTGAAAGCATGCTTGTAAGTAAACATTGATTCACTGTATTAGACAAAGAAGAATGAAAATGAGAACAAATCACATTACATTTGCTTTGATGACTTGTTCATGTACCTTACTGGTGGACTCTGTATAAGCCCATATCTAAAGCTAATATCAATAAATAAAGGTCACGGGGTGGTTTTTTCTTTTTACAGAAAGAACAAGCAATTTGGTAACAAATTAAATGTGCAGAAATGTGATAGGTGCAGAAGTAATGCTTAAGTAGTCATGTTGACCAAAGGGTCTCACTGATAGCCCTTTGGCAAGAGTCCCACGCTCCCCAGGCTAGCTGACTTGCTGAGACACACGCACAGCTCTAGTAATTGCTGGCATTTTGAGCTTTCCCAGATCCTTTTCCTCTGTCCATGTTTTCTTCTCTCTATTGCTTTTTTCTGAGTGCCTCGGCACAAAATTCCTGTCCTCTTTGATGACTGGCTCAATGTGTACATCACATTTCCTCAGTTCAAGCTATGGGCATAGGCAAATATAGGTTTCAGGTTTGTTTTGTTCAAACAGCTGGAACTGTCATGCAATCCTGGTTTGTTGTAAAACGGAGACTAGGTACAAAATAGGAAAAAATATAGCTACTTTCTATTTTTCTGTACCACCTCTGAATACTCACTCATATGGCCCTTCTCCTTGTCAGGAGTGAATGCTTCCCTCTTCTGCAAACCAGTCCATGAAGATTCCCCAGACACATCTCCTGACGCAAATCTTCTCTGCTTCTCCAGCCATGAGCTGCACAGCCCTGATAATGAAAGAGTAACCGTTTCATCGTAGGCTTTATCCCTGGTTCTGTCTGCTCTGCGTCATGGACCCAGGTCTTTGCCTGTGGTCTTTCCTTCTCTCTCGATAACACTGTTGGTAGGGCACTTGCTGCAGCAGTGACTTGGGCTATTACAGAGCCATACTGCAGTTTTGGAGGAGGTCAAAGTTTTCATGTTTCTGGGGGTCCCGTTCTTTCACTGCATTTAGTCCTTTAAAAATTAACCTGGGAATGTGGAGGGCATCATTGCACAACTTGCTTGTCAAGAGGACAAATAACAGATAACATCTTAGAGCAGCCCTACTGTACCCTGAGAGGAGATCACCTGTGAGATGCATTGAGCAATGTGTCTTTGAAACTGCTGAGTTGACATGAGACATCAGTATCCCATTTTTTAGCTAAGTGTGACCTGCATGAAGCACTTTTAAAATAGCAGGACATCATTCAGACTCATTAACAGGTCTTGCTGTGCCAACGCAGTATCATTTCCCCCTTTATATTTTTAATCTTTTCCTTCAAAAACTCTCTAGAGGACTTTAAGTTGAACAAGAAGTGGGACAGTACTGTAATTTAACATCTGAGTCTTCTTTTTTTTCTGACACTTAGCCTATATTTTAATTTTCTTAGTCCTATCCCATTGCTCTTCGCTATGAAATATATCCCAGTGTCCCGACTATTCAACTCGCTTCGCACTTTCCTATGACTTTTACAACAAGTGTTCACTTTTTCTCCTCCTGGAGGGAATCTGAGATCAAGGCAAATCTCTGCCCATCCGCGTCCAGGGGAGGAGGCAGGAGGGCAGGCGCAGCGAGCGGCATCCAGCAAAGCTGCACAGCTGCTTGGTGGGAGCTTTTTACCTCTCCTGCAGCTACTGTAGGTTGTGCAGTTCAGGACACAGGCTGGCCCAAAGGGAGTAGGAGGCTGATAAGGATTTCTCACAAAAACTTAAATGTCCAGTGACACAGTAAAGAAGCCCAGGCACTTGCCCATAGTATGTGTGACTCTCACAGGTAGGGCCAAAATTCACACTGCCCCTGGGATTTGGAACAACAGCACTTTACTGTATGAAAACATATTCTAATCCTAGATGACATTCCTGTTTCCATAATTAAAAGGGTCTCGTAAAACACTTACCCTCCCCCAAAAATTCTGCTCTTTTTTTTCAGCGTTGTGCATTACATGAACAGTCCCTGAAAGCCTCCTGTCAGTGTTCCCAGGAGGTTTTTGCAGGGAGTTGGAGAGGTTAGTGGTTTATTCAGAGGTGAGGGGGTGTTGTCTATTTTGCACTTTGTGCGCTTCAGGAATTAGGTTTTCATCCAGTTTTGCCAGGGGGAGTCTCAGAAGTGGGGAGGACCCAGCAAATGCCTCCTGAGAGGGTTAACTGGTTAGCTAAAGTGGCAGGAGTATAGATGGCTGATACAGCCCTATCTTCTCCCAGGCTCATCAGTCACTGGAAATACACAGGCTAACAAACACAGACAAAACCTTAAACTTAAAATGGTTCACTTAAAAAATCCCATTACCTCTGAATTCCTCGTTCTCAGGTTTTTGAC
This sequence comes from Balaeniceps rex, assembly GCA_013401315.1. Lineage (NCBI taxonomy): Eukaryota > Metazoa > Chordata > Aves > Pelecaniformes > Balaenicipitidae > Balaeniceps > Balaeniceps rex. The sequence continues at coordinate 111,055 of VYZW01058419.1, read as the reverse complement.
TCTTGTAAAGTCACATTTCTGTTACTTCTCCAGACACAGTGTCTCCTAGAGAAAAGTCTGAACTTCCCATGTGAAAAAACAAGCAGGTTTTTATTTATGACACCCTCTGAATCATCCTTAAATATCAAGGAATAGGAACAAACCTTTTTTTTCTCTTTTCACAGAAAAACCTTCAAGAGCTAATTTATAAAGCTCTTTTGTTTCAGACCACAGTCATTCTTCTGGGCTACCAACCATCTGTGTTCACTGCAGTGATGGATAACGCCAGCGGAAAGCCATGGTAGCTTCTGCACTGTTTATCACAAGTGTGATGTTGACTTTCGTGTCACTTCCAAAGCGGGGGTGAAGCCTTAACCCCGTCACACAGTAGTGTCCATTTTCCCACAGACTGCTTGGTACACAAAATGCGAACAGTCCTCTTTTATCTGGAGAGGTAAAATAGGACAAAAGGAACAGCTCAAGGGCTTAGCTCTCATGCAGACAGAGGGAGGAAAATAAACTAGAGGCTCAAAGCAGAGTAGATAAAAGAAGAGCAAACTGACATTGTTAGAGGTAAGTCAATGAATGCTCAGAGCTCTCAGCTCCTTGTCAGACACTGTCGAGCTCTGCAGAAATGATCCTGAATAGCGAAATTCAGCCTTGGGCAGAAGACCGGGCAGGGTCTATGCATCACTTACATCCCACTTAACCTGTGTGATTTCAACAGTGCGTAAGATACGTGCCAGATCTCTCCAGAAGACTGAATTTTCGCTTTATAATTTCCAGCAAAGACTGACCGGTGAGAGTTTAGTTGTGTTTAGCAGAGAAGGTGTGGTGGAGGCCTCTTTCCCACAGAGGCACAGCTGAATGTTTTACTCTGTTTATTTCTATTTTTAAGATGCTGGTCTGGTCAACAGTCTCGGAGTTTCTCCTGAGCGAGTCACTATACAGGCATGTTGGTAGATAACTTTGCACCTGTGATTTCTGAGAGGAGAGAGCCACAAGCAGTCTCCTGTGGTGCAGAAGTTCCTTTTTCTACCTGAACCAAGGGATTTAGATAAAATTTGCAAATGGAACGATTTTCTTCAACAGTTTCTTTTAAGTATGGCTGCCATAAAGATAATGTATCCAAGGTGGTTTTGATGCAAGACTGGGGGTGTGTGGGGGTGGTGTGTTAGATTAGATTTAAAAAAAAAAACCCTGTTGTGAAGAATTGTTTTCCTGCTGTCAGTGGAGTTCAGGCTCTGTCTTGCTGCCGTGCTGGGAGGAGTGGCTGCTCTGCTGGTTAATAACCCAATTCTTCATTAATGAGCTGGGCTTCCTGGCAGCACTGCGTCTCTCATGCTGCCCCGCGGCCCAAGACACCCCTTGCCACCGCTGCTCCCTCTCTCCTTTTGGGGACAGCGGGGGCAAAGTGCTCTAGTGTGAGAAAAAACTCTTCCAGCCGGTGACCCCTGGGAAGGAAACCAGACATGAGGTCCCCAGGCTGTAGTTCTTATGAGGCATCAGAAGCATGTCCAGATATGTTTCTGTTTACGTATTTCAGCCAAAGTATTTGTCTAACCGAGTAACGACATTTTGTTATATCATTTTCACTGCCTTTTGTTTCAAGGAAGGGAACGGACCCTCTTCCTAGCGAATATTGACTCCCTTGCGAGGGGAGGGAGGTGAGCGGCCGCCATACTGCTCACGGCACAGACTAACGGGGTAGGGCAGTGTTACACTAATCTGTACCCAGTTCCTGTTACAGTGCCACCCGTCCCATTACTGCAGCTGGAGAAGTGTTGCACCAGAAACAACAGTGTGACATTGGCCTGGAGGATGCCACCTTTGAGCCACAACCCGGTGGAGGGTTATATCTTGGAACTTGATGATGGAGATGGTGGCCAATTCCGAGTGAGAATTTCATTCAGCATTTATTTGTGTTTCTTTGTATGTGAGTTTCATCAGGATATGGATTTGTGTCTGTCCAAGGGTGGGGAGAGGGGGTAGGGAAGATACAGGTTGTCACAACATCCCTGCTTCGGTCACGTGGATGTAGTGCAGATACTGCTTATTAGAAGGACACCAGCTTGGGTAGGAAGTTTGGTTGAGGTTATTCTCAAGGCTCTGGCAAAGAGGGCTTGAGGTCCCCCTGGAGTGTACCAGAGCAGAAAATCCCATACTAGCCTACAGGAGCTGAAAGTGGTTCATTCCACTAAACAGATTTTTTTGAAGCCTCTACTCTAATCTGTCCATAGCACCCTGTTTCAACAGCTGAGATTCTTGGTCCAGAAATGCAACTCAATTTTTTCCTGCTTTTCTGAGTAAAAATGGGATCCTGCATAAAAATACGGGATTTCTAAATCTTTTCTCTGGGAGTGGATGAGACCAGGCTGGTGGAACTTTCCGCAGACACGCTGCGATGGGGTTGATAAGTATGGGAAGGCAGTCCAAGTGCTGTCCTTCCAGACCCTCAGGGTGACGCCACAACTGCTTGCTCCTGGCTGCAGGTGCAGGGTACTTAGAGGCTCCCGTCCCTTCTAGCCACATCCGATAAACAATCTACAGAAATAATTTAATCAGCTTTCTGCCAGCCATGTCCTGCTGGAAGCTGTGGCCCTTCCTCCTCAGGCAGGCTTCATGCTCCTGTTGCTCCAGGGCCAGGCTGGCCCAGTGCATTCCCTAGGGGCTAGTGCCTTGAAAGCATCTGGAGATCACTGTGGAGTACAGCTGCTCTCTTCACAAATGGGAAATTTTGCCAAAAACATATGATGGCATTTCTTCAGGAGCTGCTAACTGGCTTCTCACTGGAAACCTAAAGGTTTCGCAAGCTGAAAATGGCCTGCCACGGGTCCACCTAAGGAACTGCCTCCCTGCGCCAAACCCCTACACCCGTAGCCGGCAAAGGCACCTGATTTGGACGCCCCTCATTAGAAGAGACAGCGATATTGGCAGGGCATTTTGAAGAGGGCACTGTGTCTCTGGAAAGTCTCCTCAGTTCCTTGGTCCAGGTATAATGATACTTGGACCCACTACACATGGGTTTGAAGAGGCTGGTCTCCACTACTGAAAGTGTGAAAAGGTACCTTTGTGAATGGCTGCTGGGAGCTGCCGGTGTAGTTAATATTAGTACGTAAGAGTGTTATCAGTGCGTGATGAATGAAGAGTTAGTAACAAGGTGTTATGAATTCCAGTCTTTTGGATAAACTTTTTCAAGTGCTATTCACATATAAATAAATACTTGTGAATAAACAAGATTTCGGGCTGGTGCATATCCAAGCCCATTTGTGTGGGGTTTGTAACTGGCAAAGGTTTTAGGGCTGCCAGTGCTGCCATGTCAAAGTTTTGGATTGACAAAGATACAAAACCATCTCAATCCTTAAAAATCGAGGGTGACAGCTTCTCGGGAACACTTTGCTTGCTGTGGTAGAAACACCCTCAGTTTTACCCATTGAAAGATAAACTGCAGGCTTCTCAGCAATGCCATTTCAATAAGAATTTGCTGACCCTTTTCACGAAGGATTATATATCTGAAAGCAATGACATGGACTGCACTTTATCAGTATTCAATGGGTGGATTTAAAGAATGGTTTTTGTCTCCCATCGTAGCAGAGATCATCAATCTGAATAAACACAAGCAGTGAACAGTACATAAAAATATGAAATGGATTAGAAAATGTCAGAGTTGTCCTACAAATACAACTTTTTGCACAGACAGCATATGTTATAACATGGAGATAAATTAAGCTATTCTATTAAAACTCTTCTTTCTCTCCATGAAAGATCATCATCTAAGTCAGGACCCAAGAGATTTTGTAATTTGTAGCAGCCACCATGGTAGCAAAGTGGACAAACACGTGGCCTGCTGTAAACTTAAGCAATCCCTTTCTTGGTCATCACATACTTAATTCACTTTAGGTTCATATCAAAGAGCTTTAATCAACAGGACCACTCTTAGGCATATACTTAAGTGTCTTAACTGAACTGGGGCCTGAGTGGTCTGCCTAGTCACAGCCTTAAGCTCTTTAGGGCCTTTGCTACCATAAATCTATGGATTTCACAGAATCAGAGAAATAGGAGGTGGAAAGGAATTGTGGCTTTCAACCCACTGCCAAGACAGGATTTTTTCCTTTTCTGTCATTTTGTGTTCAGTTTTCCAACAAACATGAGGTTTCTAGGCTTCCCTCAGTTCGTCATAGACTGTATAATCTGACTGATCCTCTTCATTAGTCTGCCTAGATGTTCCTCCTCCTGAAATATTTCACACCACACAAGTGTTTGCTGTTTAATAAATCTTTGCAGACTTTTATGATGTCTCTGTTGTCTAGTTGCTGTTTCATCATGTGATGCATGTGATCCTAATCTTTAGGAGATCAGTTTCTTCTGGCTCTATGTTTGCAGGTTTCAAAATTATATTTTAACACAGGCATGAGGCAACCTTTCCCACAGAATAAAACTGTGTTTACTTGTTTTTTTTATTCTTCCACGACCCCCTTTTTTGGTCCTACGTAAATACAAGAATGGTGACGGTGGGTCAGACACTGGGACTACTATCCAAAATAGTGTTTTGGAGTAGATGTTTAGGAAAAGAGGACTAAAATTAAGGTCTTTCTGTGTTGCCCTTTATTGCTGTACCCTTCAAGCTTCATCTTCACCTTAGTGTCTCCACTGCTAACCATCCTTGATGTCTTCACTGCTGTGGCTGTCCGTGTTATAACAGCATAACTTCTACATCCTGGGAAGCAATGAGAAGCTGTTCACTTGTGGCTTATATTTAGAAGTCTTAACATGTGATCACAAGGCACAGAGAAACAGTTAAACTATGTCCCTCTTTCTGTCTCTCCTTTTTTTTGGAATGTTTAGGAAGTATATGTTGGCAAGGAGACTCTCTGCACCATTGATGGCCTTCATTTCAACAGTACCTATAATGCAAGAGTCAAAGCTTTCAACTCTTCGGGAGTTGGTCCTTACAGCAAGACAGTTATTTTACAGACATCAGATGGTGAGTTGGGTTTTTGCCAGTTTCTAAGTGAAAAACTGCAGGTCTCAGTGGCAGGACACTTGCATTCCTTTATACCCACTAATATCTTTGGCACTTACTAGCATGGAGATTTTGGATGATCTGAGCGAAGAGGCCAGGAACTGAGTGTGCACAGGGACTGAGCACAGGGACTGAGCTCTCCTCCTAGCGGTTTGGGGGATTTTGCATTATCAGTAACAGTTCAGGTTTCAAATCACGCAATTTTATTTGGCTGTAGAAGTCTGGGGTCTAGCTAAGATTCTTATTTGCTTCAGCATACAGAAGCAGTTATGCAATGCATGGGACATTTTTGTGCCACTCTGTCTCCACTTCTCCATATATCTTTGGAATTTGCCTTTTTCTTCACTACTGCTTCAATTTCACAGCAAGGTTTGATAATACAGAGATGGGAATTCATGCTTGTTCCTCTGTAATTACACTTGACATCCATATGGGCATTACAAGAAGTTCATCTTCATTAATGATATTGTAATGAATCGAGAAGTGCATGCTATTATCACTTCCACTTTTATGCTGTATTGCCAAAATAGGCCAGTATAAAATATTTATACTTTAAGAGATTTTTCTGGTTTTTTTTTTCCTTATTTTTTCCTCTTTGATAAACTAGTGAAGTCAGTCCTAACCAGCATGGACACAGTGGAGCTGCATTTCCATTAAAGGCGATCCTGAACCAATTCACCTATGTGAGCAGTTTCCATATCACAGACAAGCCTTTGTCTCCTCAATGACTTTCTTGTTACCGTGTGAGAACAGAAAGTCACTGCCCTTAGCAGCTTACGTTCAGAGGAACAAGCACAGATAATATAAGGCACTTCTGAGCTGAAAAACTGCAGGGTGCTGGCTCAAAGCAATCTTGTGTAGCTGCCTACAGTAACAAGGAAAAGATTGTCTTTATTACCTGAAGGTGCAGTGGGGTCTTTAGGAAGGCAGAATCTCATTCTCCTAATTGAAGTAAAGCAGACAACACTTGAACACAGCCTGTTCTGCCATAATCCTGCCTTTCCTTTTCCCCTTCCACAGTGGCATGGTTCACCTTCGACCCTTCCTCAGCTCACAGAGACATAGTGCTGTCGAATGACAACCAGACTGCCACCTGCAACAGCTATGATGACCGGGTTGTTCTTGGCACAGCAGCCTTCTCCAAAGGCGTGCATTACTGGGAACTGCATGTGGACCGGTATGACAACCATCCGGATCCAGCCTTTGGTATTGCCAGGATTAACGTTGTCAAGGACATGATGTTAGGCAAGGACGACAAGGCATGGGCCATGTACGTTGACAACAACCGCAGCTGGTTCATGCATTGCAATTCTCACACCAATCGGTAAGCGCCACTTGCACGCTTTTCTCATTATTGATCCTTTTTTCTGCTTTGCATCAGAGGAAGGGGTCTTAGCAAGCCATCTAGTCCATCTCCCTGCTAATGTAGTTATTTTATTCCTTCTTAAAAATCACTAGTGACAGTAATTGCACCTGAACAATCTGTGTCGGTGTTTGTTATCCTCGCTGTTAGCAGTTTTTTCTGAGACCTAGCCTAAATCCCCCCTGCTGTGACTTAAGCCTGTTATTGCACATCCCACCCATGGCGTCAGCAGACAGGAGTGCAGCACACTGCGATGCAGGATTTCTCTCTCATTGCTGAAGGAGCACAGGAGAAAGGTGGTTGATTCTCTTCCTTAGGAGGAATCTTGGCTGCAGGGTTGCACAATAATTAGGCAAAGCACTGGTGATCGCCTGTCCACAATGCAGGTGTTTATTGCCAGTCCTGAAAGCTGATTAAAGGTAATGCTGTAGGTCACACCTAGGGTGATCTGGACACAAGGGACTGTTTGGCAGTCAGGGCTAAGTGACAGCTTCTGTCCAACTGAGCCATTGTACCGAAGAGCTTTGAAAAGAGTCTCAACTAGTACAACCAACTTACACAAAGGAGGATTTCAGGATGCCCCTGAGCCATCATTACCAAACCCCTCTTTCTCCCATCACTCAGGCTCTGTGTGCTCTATGCAACAGAGCGGTGGGGAGACATGTTCTAACTGAAGCTGCCTCCAGGGACGGATCGCACAGAGACAACGTGTATCAACATAGATCCAGTGTTGTGCTGACATGGTTGCATGGCTTTTAGTGCTCTTGATAGTTACCTCTGCCTAGTGCAGGCTCTGTTTCCTTGACGTGATGCTGGACTGTGCAGGAGAGACATGGTCAACTTCGCTTGAAGCTCCCTGGGGTATCACCAGAGCAGAACTGCACTGCTCTCTCTCCATGTCCCATGAGAGGGTCAGCCCTAGCTGAAGGTCAGCTGGGTACTTCGGAAACTGAGACCCTTGAGAAGGTCTCCGCTGAAGAGTGTGATTCAGGATCCTAAGTCCCTTGCTTATTTTGGAAAATGGTGTATTTGTATACCTACTCTATCACGATGGGCGATTGATGTATGAATAAAGTGACTGACCAAGGATACGCAGCACGTCTGTGGCAGAGCAGGACTCAATTTCGATTTAATTTTCTACTGACTGTCTTCCACACTCACTAGCTCAGGTGTTGTTTCTGTTATACCAAGTGATTAAAAGAAAGGCTTTCAGTGATTTCTAAAATGCTCAAATGCAGGTATTATCTCCTTAAAGAGATAAGTTCATGCCAACACTCACTGTATCCTAAAGCTGGTTGTAATGTCTCCTGTTGAATAGTCATTTATACTCTAAAGCATACTTGTATTTTAAGTAAGTATACTGCAGTTGCTGGGAATTTTGTTTGAAGCATAGTTTGATTTTGCAGCTCATTACAGACAGGTGGAAGAACTTTGTAGCTGGATCAAAAGCTGTCTGAAGTTGATTGGAATATTTTCCATGGCTCCAAAGACCTTAGATCATGTCCTAAGACAATATAGAGTAAAATGACATCAGTATAATAAATATATCAAAAGGTTCTCTGTCCCTTTAACATCTTGATTCGATTTAGGGCAGAAGTAATGTTAAGCTGTATTAATTTTAATGCTCTGTGAAACAGCTTAAGTTTTCTGGAAAAAAGCTGGCAACCATTCTGTGTACTACTGTCCCAGAAACCTATTTATGGATTTGGTCCTTGGCATGCTCCTCCCAGCAAGCAACACATGAGCTAAGCAAAAGCTTTTTCTTTGGGAAGCACAAACAATGGAAACACTTTGGATTTCCAATCATCCTGCTTCCACAGGAAAACAAAGTGCTTTCTGTTGATGATAGTTTCCCAGTTTTTACTAGATAAAACACAAAGGCTTTGCAGGCACATCCAAGGCATGGGTAGACCCATGGAATATCTGTTCAAGTGAAGTACACTCGTAAAGGGCATGTAGTCTTATGAAATCACACGCGCTTCAATGAAATTAGGTCTAGGCATTATATTTTTAACTGTGACAGTCAAGTAGGTCAGTTTTTTAACTCATTAGCTGTAATAGTCTTGTGGAAACAGTTATTGCTGCCTAGTTGTTTTTCCCCACTGGAGACAAGTGCATGAGAGCACAGTATCACAGTCCAAAGGAAATTTATTGTCAGTTTTTAGCCTCTCTGATGTTATTGTGATGGAGGTTACATCTTAGTAATCATTTCATGCTTCCTAATCTTCATGAGAATAAATTAGGGCAATAAATAAATTACTAGCTTCAAGAATAAGCTGAGGTGGAGCTCGAAAGACCTATTCATGGGACCTGTCACATTTAGAGTACTTTCCTGTTCCTTTCACTCACAGCATGCAAAATTGGACCTGTGGACATCCTTAAAATTAGCATGATTTCTGTAATGCTAGAAGAAGAGGCATGAACAGAAGACTCTAATGCTATCAAAAACAGAGGGAACCTTTGAGAATAGGTTGAGTAAACTGGTTAAGAAAACACTTTAGGGCAGGGATATAGCTTTGTGAGGTACCTTTCAGCCTCGTTGTTCCTGGAAATAATCAGTTCACACCAGAGGTGTTGTATGCCCTTTGTTAAGAGGCACTGGCATTCATTGCAATAGATCTGTTCCTTGGCAAAGTTCCCAAGAGCAGGAGTACCTGGTGCTATAGGTGATACTCTAGCCACTACCTAGTTATGTAAAGAAAGAGTTGGAAATCGCACTGAAATGTTTTATACTGAAAGACAGTGGGAAGTCAAAATCTAGAGAATTTGGAGTGTAGTCTTAAAGCCCTCTGCGATCAGGAGAGTCTCTGCACTGACTTCAGAGATCTCAAGACCAGGCTTTCATCACACAAAAATGCTATAATTGACTGAAAAATACTGTCCTTGACAATAGACATGGTAAAGTTGTTAAGTTACTGTAAAGCTCATGATTAAAATACTGTAAACAGAGAGTTAAACTAATTCTTCAGTTTATTAAAGTGTTAATTTTTATTTTTCAATAATAGTGAAACTTATTACTATTCTGAATTCCTCAAGCCAATCCATGCAGTCCTATTCTGCACACTGTCCAAGCTGCTGCTGAAAGCATCTTAGAATAACAGCCTCCACTGCTACAGGCAATGGCATTTTTCATGGTAGCCAAATTCCCCTATCTGTACTCCAACCTTCCAGGCTTCTGCACAGCACTTCCACACTCAGGACTTATCGTTGCACACAGGAATAAAAATGTGCAGGACTGTGAGAAAAGAGGTGTGAGAAGTGGGATTTACTTGAGATAATGAAAGAGTGGTGCATGTCTGCAAAACTGGATTATCATTTAATGAATGCTAAGTATTTATTGAAGAGGTATTGTAACAAACAGTTGTATTTTCCTTTTACAAGGCCTGCAGATTACTAGGGGCCTATGGTATAACTGTCATTGAGTAGTTTAAAAAATGCATTACAGTAAAGCAGCAGCTTTTTTACATGCTGCCACAGAAGTGTACCAGGAGAGGGCAACATCAGTTTGAGTCTCTTGAGCTAGCTGGCTTCTTTTATTGCAACTAAGACATTTATTAGAAAAATTGTCCTGTAATACTGTCTAATTGATGTACCGAAGAGTGAGGAAATGCCTTGCATAAGTTTGCTCATGAAACTTTGACTCTCCCACCTCTCCTCCTAAAGGCAGTGACCATGACAGTAGTCCAAAAAGCGCTGGAGTCCTCAAAGTACTGTTCCCAAGGAAACCATGGGATGCTCAGGAAGAGCAGCTGTTCAGCCTCGAAAGTCCAGCCTCCCTGGTAGCAGCATGGCAAAGTGCCCCTGCTTGCCTTTGCCCTGGCTTCGTCCTGCCAGAGCTGGTTGCTCGCTGTGGGGAGGTAGTGGTGGAGGAATGGGGCAATCTACCTGCTGAAGTCCTGCAAGACTTGTGGCAGCAAGGGAGGGAGAGGGTCCCCATCCCTCTGCTCTGCCCCCGTGCGCCTGTGGCTCCTGGAGGGGCCTCGGCTGGGCTCTGCTGGCAGCATCTATCTCCTCTTCAGCAGGGCTGTTCCCGGGGGCTGCAGAGGAGTCACTCAATGTCACTGTGCAGCACACAGCTAATTAGCCCACGAGAAGCAAATTAGCTTATCCTATAGGAAAGAGCATAATAATCTCAGAAAGGCAAAGTTGCTGTTTCTGTTTCCCTAAGAGAATCAATGTCATTTAAAAGGATGTCATAAAATCTATTTTAAAACACTGCAGGATATAAAACATGGTGCCCTACAACCAAAGCTGCTCCTAAACAGAGAAAAAAATAATGTGATCTATTTGTAAATAGCTCTAGATCATACTACTGTTGCTTCCCACAATCTCATCATGAGTTTTATGATTCATTTTTTAATAAAAACAGTCTAGATACTGAGATACTGAGGATAGGTGAGCATCTTAACGTTGGAAAATAATTTACTTTATGATTTTGGAGAAGAGCTCAAAGAGAAACCTATAAATGCTTATAGGACCAGAAAGCAAATAAAAGGAACCTGAGAACAGTAAAATTTGAAATCTAACACATCTCAGAGCCAATTTGTGATTCTCAGCTATACTGTTATTGTTTGAAGAGCTTTCAGTGGAGAAGTCAGAATATTATTCTATACTATTATGCCACAGATAAAACTCCCTTACCTTCAGAGGAAATGCCACGTGCCCCATTTAGTCTAAAGGAAACCAGTTTATGACACCTAGTGGACAAGATGAAAATTTCTTACCCTGCACTGTGTTCTTCCTAATCATATTTTGATCCCTCCCCACCTTTTTTTGATGTTTTGCCTACCTATTATGATAAATTTTATATTAAAATTGCATTAATCTTGTGAATGTTGTGTGCCTGAGGGGAGTGCATGGGACAAAAGACAGCTGCTTCCTTTCCTACTGCAAATTATTTGAAATCTGATTTACCCTGAATGAATTGTGTCAGGCTGTAAATCCATCACAGAGCCCCCATGATATTAGCAGAGTAGCAGTGCCTGTGGCCAATCTGCATATCTAGTAGATTTTTTTGCTCAGTGCTCTTTAAAGTAATACTGGGTTTGACTAACCCCCAAATCAAAGTGCATTAATGTCAAATCGCTCAAGCGTGTAATGGCTGGCTGAGTCTGTCCTGGCAAGCTCTGAGACCATGGTAGCTCTCAGCAGCTGCTCCTGACACAACCAATTATCACTGGTATTAATAACCATGCCTGCACACTTGAAACATCTCCCAGTCCTATAGCTGAGCACCTCGTCATTCAGGGAGCTACGCTTATCCCTAACCAGCCCGACCTTCCCTTCCTCCCCAAAACCACTATCTGTTGTACCTGTGCTGGCTCCCTGGTCTCTGGAAAGCTGGGTCCCCATAGGGGATGCCAAAGTGAGTACTCGAACTGGAAGTCTTGAGTCTCGAGCTGTTAGCAGGCGTAATGATGAGAAATGAACGCCTAGGAACCCAGCTTTCTGCTTTTTCATTCCCTGCTGTGCATCACTTCACTATAGCAGGGATGCTCTGAGGAGCCATGTCTCCAGGACTCCTGTCACGCACGCTCGGTACTGACCTGACCTGCTCACCTCCCCGTCTCTCATCAGCCGAGGGGACCTGTTAGCTCTGGACCCCATTTTCAGCTCTTAGAGTGCAGCTGGAGGACAGATGGACCTAATGTCTCTTTAGGATCCCCCGTTAAGCTCCCATGAATGTGATACATATGCTTCAGATAAAGGTGTGGATCAGTCATTGCCGAATGCCGTGGGGATAATCATTTCACCGTGCTGCTCCACTCTCCCTTTGCTTAGTAAGACTGCCTTGTCCTAGAGAGAGCAGCAGCGGTGTAGCACTCTGCCTTCACCAACAGTGTGGTCCCTTTGTACCTTAGGACTGAAGGAGGAGTTTCTAAAGGTGCCACCGTTGGTGTTCTCCTGGATCTGAACAAGCACAGCCTGACCTTTTACATAAATGGGCAGCAGCAAGGGCCTCCAGCATTTGAAAACGTCGAGGGTGTCTTCATGCCTGCATTGAGCCTCAATCGAAACGTCCAGGTGAGTCTTCTGCAGTTCAGTCCCACTTACCCTCCCTTCTCATCTAAAGGAGAATGTATGCTACCAGCCAATGCTGCTGGGGCTGATAACGTCATCTGTAGGTCGTCAGTATAGATAGGGGCTCGCTCTTTCTCAGACTGACACCTTCAGTATAGATAGGGGCTCGCTCTTTCTCAGACTGACACCTAGGCTACTAACACTTTTTGGAAAACTGCATTTGACGTTCTGCCTTGCCTCGCCTCACAGATGTGAGGAGTAATGCTGTAAAAACAAGTAAAAGTACCTGCACGCACTGATTCCTACACTTATTTTGCTGCAACTTGCTGCTCCGCTTGGAAGGGAGCGGTGCTAAGGCTTCCCCTGCCAGTTTGACTAAAAAACATGAGTGTCCGAATTCCACTTAGATCTTATGTTTGGAGATTGTTAACATTGGCAAGAGACGGAAATGTGAGCAGCACAGGGGTAAGGAGAGCAAAGACAACGCAGGTCAGAGAATTAGCGCAACAGAGAAGACCCAGTGAGCACATTATTCCTGCTCTTTCTGAATTTTGGAGATTGCTGTCTGTTCTCAAGAGGATCTCCTCTTGGAGGAACCCTTTTTAGATATAATGCATTTTCACTTCAAGACCACTGCATATGGCTAGAAACAGGACGTAGTGTAAGGGAGAACCTGTGGAAACACCCAGGAGCCTGAGGACTGAAGGAGGTCAGCTTAGGTCAGGCAGGACCAATGCAGCCAGGGTGGAACACTCATCATTTAAAACACCCAAACTGAAACCAGAAACCTTGCGTGGCCTTATTAGTACATGAACATTTAGCATTTGTTACTGGTGGCATCCAAATCTTTCAAGAAGGTTTCATAGCTTTATTGTGTTTGATGCGCCAACATGGAAGACACAGGCACTTCTCTGGGCACCTCACTGTTATATTCAACATAGATATTTACTCACAACCTACCTTCAGTTTTAGCTGCCTAAATCCTTTAAGTACCTGGCTTACATTTCTTACCAAAACTGAGTTAAGGCAGAGCGTGGCCAACAAGGGGGCAGGGGGAACTCTGAGACTAAACTTGTGTTTGCTGTTGAATGGTGCTCTGGTTCGTCTGTGTGGGAACCCTGACCTTGTAGAGATGTCAGGTTACAGAAGGAGCACTAAAATGTCCTGTGCAAAGATAAAAGGATTTTCTTATATTTAGTACGTGGGCTCCACTGTGTGATCCCTGTCCTGAAGTACTTGGGGGTCCCTCACACAAAGACGCCATCCACCTTGCGTCTAGCAAGCAGCACTGCTGGAGACCTACGACTGGTGGCTGGATTTGGGAAGAGATAACAGACACCTGGCTTCTAGACCCCAAGGTGTTCAGGAGGGAAGGGAGAAGGAGACTTGTTTATTTCAGGGGCACAATATCATCTCCATTAATATTCTTGGTGACTTAAACCTGGACCTGAAGTCCCACAGCCCTTCCCCTGTCATTTACTTGCTCTTGGCCTTCACGAATGCTTTCTGCTGATGATGTCCCAGTTTTGAATCTATGTGTTATTTCTTCTTTGTGCAGGTGACCCTGCACACGGGACTGGAGGTGCCACAATGTGTAAAACAGCCCAAGTTGCCCAACAACTAATGAAGCCCCTGCCTGACCCTATGCTGGATTCTGTAAGCTTTCTCAGTGTCATTTGGCACTTTTCAGTAAGTCAGTAAAAAAGCATTCTCTTCCCTGACTTAAAACATTGTACAGCATGTTGCTCACCAAATAAGCCACTGGTTACAGCCTCCATTCTTAATTTAACAGCCACAGCAAGCATACCCACTGAACTGGCACTCAATTGCAGACGGGTACTTGAACATATCTACACTGCATTGCATACATATGTACACACGTGCACACACACACACACGTACATTTATAAAGCAAAAGGTTAAATGAGTGTATTTTCTCTCTCATGGCTGGATTTGTGCTTAAAAGGTATTAGGGATGCTGGAAAAAATGGGTGAGACTAAGACTGAGGGACAGCGGCTGTTGGAGCAATTTACCAGTAGGTACCAGATTTCCTTGCCACCTGAAGTCCTTAAATCAAGAAAGCATATGTTTTGACAGCTGAAGTGGAGGCTGCATGCTCAAGAATTCCTGGTTGTCCATTACATTCAGGGGCTCAAATGACCATTAATTATTCCTTCTGGCTCTAGACTGCAGTAAGCTATGGGATAATGTTCCCTTAAAATTCAGCGGCAGAACTTATCTTGTTATCTTCAACGAGAATAAGATTGGTTTGCAAACACTGCCATGTAGTAGTTGCGCTCATTTTAGCTAACACCATGATACATGCAGAATTCAGATACGAAAAGTATAGAGAAAAATATCCTTGATACATTTTAGTGTTTGTTATTTAGGTGTGATTGTGGAGACTACCACATACAGAAGATCTGATAGTGGTTATCAGCACAACTCTTGAAAAACAGTGCAGGGGAGAGCCTTTGAATTGAATTGATAAGAGGTTTATTTAAATATGGCACAAGCAAAGTATCCCATGTAGAGAAATGCTGTTTCCAGCCTTGGTCCTGATAAGCCCTGAGCAGCTGTAGTTCCAATGTAGCTTTGCAATCAGAAGCCTTAATTTTCTATTAAATTAGTGTGAGCTAATTAATGTCTTGATCCAAATGAAGCACTTGAGCAAGAGAGATTCATAGCATTAATGTGAAATCCATCCCTAATAATTTTTGTGGATTGGGACATAAATCTTTTGCAAGACTTACCCGTGTCTGGCATCTCCCATGAAAACGAGTAGTCGTTTCAGGTGCTGCCCGTAACAACTGGAGTCTGACTGACAGGGAACTTCTCCCACAGCCGTGGCACTGTCACCTGTGCGCTGTTGTCAGAAAACACATTGATCTGCATGTGTGCTTCTTTTCCTCTGAGCCCAGTTAACATATGCGACTGTGTGTGTGTATAGCGGCAACACGTAAGGACAAGATGCAGCAGACTGTGTGAGCCCATGACATCTCGGACTCTGTCACTCTAATCCCACGTAAGTGTGGTGCTGTCAGAGAAGAAAAGCATAAACTCTTAAATCCCATCAATGTACTATTTCCTTTTTTTAAATCCTGCTGCTTATACAAATTTTCCTCTCCAAGCATACGTATACGCACATGCCTATTGTTACCAGACATGTAATTATTAAACCTGAAAACCAATATTCTAACGAAACTCCAGCTTACTGCCTTGCATTAAATCACAGCCACAGGACAAACAGCCCAGGCCTGCCCTCGGGCAGCCTGCCAGCCCCCAAGCATCCTGCTGCAGGTCCACTTCTGGTCTCTGGCCGGAGCACATCACTCAGGTAGCGCTGAGCGATGGCAAGGCTTCCCTGTGGCAGAGCGGCCAGGATCCTCCCTGGGGTCGTCCCACCTCGCAGCCGTTGTGGGGAGGGGGAGGCAGCCCAGAACTAAAGAGTCCCGGGCTACTGCACAGACAAAAAGCAGTCTGCCATCATGCTGCCTGTAACCAACCAAGCATCCTGTAGCCCACCTCTCCTGCAGAACAGCAGTGCACCTTCAGTGATGTCAAGACTGAAACAGGAAATAAAACCAACAACGGGAAAAAATAACATAAGCTTTTAAGTGGGAAAGCAATGGTACTTTCTTCAAAGTCTGGAATGGATTGTATTAGTAAACCTGTAGACATTGGAATAACTGTGCTATGCTCATCTTGGTTTCTTAAAGAATAGCAGAGACCAACTGTGTTACAATTTTCAGTTTCATTTAATAGCATATGAACTCATACAGGATTTTCTAATTAGCGGGTCTGTTTTAACCTACCTCAGCTAGAATGCTACCAGGCCCCGAATTTCCTATTGAGCATGCTCTTCTACGAACATAACAGTTGTAATCGTAGCATTGGCTTTGAGTATTGCCAGTCAGAGCAGTGTATGGTAATACTGTACATAAGTTGCACATAGTTTTTTTATATTGGGAAACATCCTGTGATAATTTTAATACAGAAGGCACTCCACTTTAACTTGTATTAAAAACAAAAGGGTGTTGTTTGTTTTGGGACTGAACCTTTGTCTTTACTCCCAATTTCTGTGAAGGAAACTCAAATGAATTTACATCTTTCCAATCTTCAACCATTGCCAGATGTTTAAAATTAATTCTAAATGGGTTTTAGAAGTGTTTGCAGTACTCGGTTTTCATAGTTGCTTTGGTATTGGTTCCTGGTGCATTATACCTTGGGGAGAACACAGTGAGTGACACAGGTTACTAACTTCTAGTGGAAATATGGACAGTAGGTAGGGACGTGCTTCAGAGCTGTAGAGAAGCTTGTTTGTAATCCTCTAAACATTCTAACATTCTTAAAAGTAGGGTACAAACTAGCTACCATTACAGTCTCCTTTTAACCTAGCGGAAATGCAAATAAAATAAAAGGAATACAGTTAGAAGTAGCTAATCTGCATTAGTAAGACTAATTTAGCCTAGGTCAAAACCTAAACAAGGTGGTTGTATGTGTTGGTTGTGTACACACTCAAGGACTTGGGTTTAGGCATGGCCCGTAGCAATAAACCAATTACCCCGATAGAGTGTAGTCTCATGACTTCAGCTGGATACATTTTGGTATTTTGATTAACAGAAATAATGCTTAAGTAGTTAGAATTACGCTAGGAAACTAATTACTCCACACGTGAATATTTATGCAGAGCATCCAGATGGCAGTGGCCATCTGAATGTAGGCAGAGCAGAATTTTCCCTTTGCAGAACAGCATCAGGTGGGGAGAAGCGGGGCATTTCCACCTCTCTGGTAGTTTGCTTCTCTGCAGGTAACTCCCCCGAGGTCCATCTTGTTATAAACCCAACAGTTCACATGTTCTTCGTCTACAGCATTTCTTATGCCAGTTTTTGTTTCCTCCAAATCCCTTCTTTAGGCGGGAGTCAGCCTTTAGTACTATGGTCCTTGCAGAAACTGTGTTGCTGACTGTCAAGGGAAAACCCAGGGGGCTGAAGAATAGCATAGATACCCAAGGGGACCACTTTGGATGCTTTTTGCTTCCTTTTGATTCCTTGGGGTATTTGTGCAGCTGTCTGGGATTCCAAGCTCCTCCGGCACCTGGACCCAAACAGAGCTGCCTTTCAAGGGGCTCTTCTGCTCCTAGAGGCCAGGCTGCTCTTTATAAGCAGGAGAGCAGAGCCTTTTGCACTGGGATGAATCCCATCCACTATGGTACAGAGCCCGCACAAGGTAGCTGTAAATTGATTTAATGTTTAAAAAAAAAACAAACCCAAAACACAAACAAACAAGCCATCCTCTAATAAACATAACAAAGCTTGACTTCTGCATACACCAGTTTGGAACCTCTGCGCAGCTGCTAAATAAATACAGCAGGCAAACTTTCTGCCATGCAGAGCAACAAGAGACTTAGTTTTCATCTACCCCTGTGAACCCAAACCTTAGCCGTTGTGAACCTCCTTCCTGGCTCTTTCCTCTGCAAATTTCCCTGTTAAGTTTAGTGGGAACAAACAGAAGCGTGCTATCAGGAGATGTCAGACTTCCCAAGGCGTGCAATGCTACACAATTTCCACTCCCTTCTTGTCCCTCGTCAACTCAAAAAGAGCTCACAAGAAGATCTCTTACTAAGACTTACTGTCAGTATGAGCACAGGCCTAGTTGACAATCCCTTACTACTTCTGCTGTGGAAAGGTATGCGCTGTAAAATAAATGTCAGTGAGAACAGTAGCACACTGTGATGTATCATGAATTTGGAAAGCAATTTGGCTTCTAAAAACATAGAAAAGATAGGCAAACAGCATTGTCACCTCCTATACTTGCCTATTCAGTTAAGATACATAGAGGAAAATATATTGGACTGAACAAAATAAATTAAAAAAGTATGAGCTTACATATATCAGAGTTTAAGAGGAAAAGTATTAAATGTAATTTATTATATGCATAACATTCCATCGTGTTGTAAATAATGCCATGATAGTGTATTGCCGTAGTTTGTTCTTGGCTGGTGATAAGAGTTCCGTCATAGTGCTGTGTAAGCTTTTATTTTCATTTTGGTCTTTTTTTTTTTCCCCAAAATGTAGCTAGTAAAGATGGCAGAGAGCACCCAATATTCTGTTTTCCAAGTTGTTCCAGAGCAAGAAGAAATGTGAGATGCAGCTTTTTTTTTTCTTTCTTACATCATAATATTTCTTAAACAAGGTAAGAGAGAGATGAGATCAAGGCTAAGCTGCCACTACCACCGTATAAAAAACACCGTGTTTGCAACTGCCAACAAGAGGTGGTGCATTTTTGGACCACAATTCAGATTACCCACTCCTGTGAGAAAGGATGCAAAGCACCAACAACCCGATAACAGCAGCTTTATGGTGCCGTCTAGTACATTCCTTTGCTCACAAACAGAAAGATGAGGAAAGAGAGTTGTTAGACCTAATCTCAGGCCTTACCAGCTTTGCAGCATTCTGCTTAAATAGCAAAATCAAGAATTCAACTTTGACCCAGGCAAGATAATATGAAAACCCCAAGCATCTTGGCTAGATCAGCTTTGGAAGGGAGATTACAGTTTCAAGTCCTTCAACAGGTTACGGTAACAAATCAACCACATCGCAAATGTACAGGGCACTTGTCACTGAAAATGACCAAACAAAGATGGAGAGTCTTTTTTTTTTAATTATTATTATTTTTTTTAAAAAATCAGCTGCTTCTAGTTTTTACTGACAACATTTCTGGTGATTCCTCTGCCCAGTGCTACTGAACGCTGCACACACACAACCGGCTGCAGTGGCAGCCTGAAGCACAAATCCATCATAAATAAGACGCACTTGGTCTTCTTACGTGCAGAAGCCCATACGCAAGCCACAGAGGCTAGGCGCGCGGGGCTCCTGCATCTTTGCACAATACAGGAGACAGACGTGTGTTTTACTGACAGAGGCACTCAGCAGCTTTTCCCCCTTCTGTCAAGCGACCTTTTTGTTACGTTTGTTATTGCAAACAGATCCAAACAGAATTAATTACAAAATTATTTTTTATGCTAATCGGAGGATTCCTAACATTTTCTTGTGAAGCAGGAGGTAGAAATATTCCTGGATCCTGACTGCATTCCTTCATCCTTCACCTCCCTTAAATGTTGTCAATAAAAACACTAACCTTTCTAGGTAGCATGGTGAGAAGACATTATGTGATGAATATTAAAAATAAATGCATGAGGTAAACCTGCTGTTATTTCTGATTGTTATACGAAGCATGAATAACACTAATTTAAATGTTGGCAACCAAAAAAGTGCAAAGGAATAAGAGAACGGTGTTTACTTCTGGTTAAATGAAAGACGAGAACTTGTTTCTGTGTTTTCTTCTTAACCACAACATTTTTTTCTTTATCGTCATTTCCCATAGCTTATATGAATTTGGAGCTGGTGAAATATACAACTCTGCTGTATGCGTCTGTCACCAGATCAAGAGGAAAATACAAACTTTTTATAATTTTGTACCTGTAGCAAACATTTGTATTTTTTGAATTGGAAACAAACTGCTTTTTGTCTTTTGGTCTGACTAAAACTTTGTGTATTATGATTATTATTATTATTATTACCCTTTTGGAAAACCTGACATATGAGTTTATGCTGATTTACAGTTTCTAAATAAATTCTTAAAACATTGCCAACAAATTCAGCATCAGTACCCTATTTATTATTCCAAATTGTTATTAAAAAAATACATCATAATGTAGATGAGGCACTCGGGCAGGATGTACGCCTAACTCTAACTGCTTTGTTACCACAGTCAAGAATAATCCGGTAGCTGGAGAAAGCCAAGAGCCCTCCCTCAGAGCAACCATCTGTGCCCCAACTTCAGGCATACCCTGGATTCAGTGGCATGAAACACCGCTCTTTCTCAGCACTGCTCCGTTAGCTCTGGCTCATGTTGGTTATAGAGGACCTGGGGGTGTGTTATTTAGCTCCAACCCACTGTAGACACTTTGGGTGATTTCCCAGAGTCCAGAAATTTCTGACATTGGAGTAAGCAGAGCCTGGAAATTACCATGACACCAGTAGAATCCAAAGGAAAGGCCTTTGGGTAAGTGTAAAAGTCAGACTGGGCAGAAAGCTTGTCAGGGCAGCAAAGACAAAACTGTGTGAGATGCTGTAAAATGACACAGCATCTTGGAGCCGTGCACCTCTATCAAGCACGTGCCTTGTGAGGGACTGAGCAATGCTACAGAGGCAGCGCACTCAGCCCCTGCAAAAAGGCACTCAGTGAAGCTGTGCGACCTTCATAAATGGCTGTTAATAAAGCCGAATAAAGCACGCTGACACACTAACAGCAGCACCAGAGTAAGAAACAGAAACCTGGCCAAAAGAGTCAGGAGTAAGTACACACAGGAGCGTGGAGACGCCATCCAACATGGCCTTTTTTTTGTTTGTTTTCCTGCAAGAGACAACAACTTGGTGGCAACTCCTTCATGGCAAAGGGTTTTACTGGGAGGAAGGATAATCACAATGGTTTTAACACATGGGGAAACGTGAATAAAGCTAGCTGTCACAGGAAAAGGCATGTGAAAGAGAGCAGATAAGGAGAAATCCTTGCATTCTTCCTTTCTCTCTCATTCCTCTACCCACTGCAGGTAGAGGGCAAAACAAGATGGTCCCTGCTCTCCCTTGTCCATAATCAATCAGTTATTCAGTCAACACTGGCTTTCGTGTATCAGTACATGCTCCAAAAGCAACACAGCTTGCTGCCCAAACATACACTTACATACTCTGTTAATTACTCAGTTAATTAATAACACACGCCAGCCCAGAGAAACACTAGGTGCGTAACACGTTCTCAACAGTTGTTGTTTGCCCAATGTCAGTTGTTACGAGTTTTGTTAATGGGTCTAATAACAAAATAGGACTGAAGGTACCATGTTTACCTGAGAACAGCATCCTACAAGGATGTAGCGTGGCCAGCTGAAATCACCTTGGGGGTTTGATATTAAAAAAAGCAACCTATCACCATATAACAGAAACCTTTCATAATGCATACACACCAATGTTAAATGAGTGACAAAATGCAAAATTTTTAATAAGCTTTTATTTTTGTTGGTGTCCCCCCTCCCAAGCTTTCATGTTCCACTGTCAGCTTGGCATTTCAGTTTTCAACTTTTTATTTCAAGAACTGATTTTTTTTTCTAACTCTTCTTTAAGAGAGCTTAAAAGCTTGAGACCAGGACTGCAAAAATTAGACACTCCATTCCAATCAAGTTTCAGTCCTAAACAGCTTTTGGGAGCTGTGGAGGTGGAAAATGAACCCTTTAAATTACCAAAGCTGATTGAGGACATAAAATCCCACAACACGTTATACCCAAAGCCAGTTGAACAAAACTTTATCTAGAAGTGAGCAGTGAAAAACTGAGCTCAAGGATTAACCAGGAATTAAAAAATACAGGCTATTCCATAACATCCAAAGCCCATCTCTTGCCTCAACAAGTCTTGATGCTCTGTACTCAATTATGGCAAATTACACCCCCACACGCAATCACAGTTTGACATTTCTCTAAGTCTGTAACCGGATAGGATTGTTAATTCCAGTTTGAATCTGCAACCAATACTGAGTAAGAAGAAATTGAATGATGCAATTATGAAATGTGGTAACAGCATTTAGCAAGCCACCTCTGCACACCCTCCTTTTCCCACATGGCTCCAGAAACACTCCCTTCTGCTTTTTACCTGGCTGTCGTGCTCTCCAGGCCTTCTCCCTCCTCTTAGTCCTCTCCATGCTGACAGGGCACTTCTCCAAGACCTGAAAGTAAGGTGGAAGGTGGGGAAGGAGTGTGCCAGAAAGCATCCCTTTCGCTGGTGTGGCTCTCCCTACCCCAGCATACTTTCCTATCCTGTGAAGGGTGCAGCCTCTGATGCTGCTGTCTGGGGAGAGGACTATGCTGCTGTTCTCGTTGCTAGCTGCAAGCTCGCTGACACAGACCTCGCTGCTTGCTCAGGGTTAGAGATCACCTTACTCAGTCTCCCAGGTGGCAGCCAGGAAGCGTGCTTTGCTTCCCCAGCCCGCAGGAGTATGCTGAGTTTCACCAATACACCTAGAAGTTGTTTCTCCAGTAAGGGCTGTCTTCCTTCTCGTATACACCTGCTTCACTGCCAGAGCTGTTCAAACAAGCTCCAGATAACCTTACATATAAACAACACAGCGTGAACTTCTTCCTCTGCCATTTAACAGTTAACCTTATTTTTGCCTCCCCCTAAAATATTCAAGTTTCTTTAGCTTGAGGTATAACGGAGAGGGCATTTTGGAAGGTTACTAACCATTGCCATTTCTAATGGAAACACAACCTTAAAAACAAAAAAATATTTAGCTACAGAGGACAAAACTGTTCTTCCAGAAACACCAAATTGCTGAAATCCAAACAGCACTAAAACTTCACTTCTGACAAAGATTTCATAGAAAAGCCTTATCAGGTATGGGAACACTGATCAAAACAAACACAAGTTAACCATGAACAAACAGTAGCTATTGAGTGTGTATGCCTCATTTGGCTCAGTCTTACATGTTCTTGTTTTTACAAACCAACCAACCAAGCCACCAAACCACCATTTGAAACAGTGCTTATTTGGAGATCTCTGCAGAGATATACAAGTTGAGCCTGTAACTCTTACCTGGGACAAAATTTCAGAAAATCTCATTTTCATTCCAAAGCAGATAATTTTGAAACCTTAAGAGGTTTTGCTGGACAGGAAAACTGTTTGTTGTGCAGTTCCACTGTCCACTAACAATTCATACAGATACAGAAACAGATGTATACCTGATAACTGTTTCAGAATACCTACTTCAGGTTCAGAGCAAATAAGGTATTGCTTTTTCCGTATTCCTTCCAGATGAAAGCAAAGAGCTATATATTTTAATCCACCAGTGGATTAAATGAGTATTTTACTTACAGCCAATAAGTTAATTCTAGAAAGTGAAATGTTTTCTTTAGCACATATTGACTAATAAAAACAGCCCGTGTAACTTTCTTAATAAAAAGTCTTATTTTTATTTATAAAATGGTAAATTCTCGTATTTTCCCCAAGGCAGAACAGAAGATAGGAAATCCTGCAACAAAAAATAAGGTAAAAGAATTAGGACACCGTGGGACAGCGAGAGGCTCTGTAAGTCCGTGTTGGTAGCAACGTGTATTCTATCTTATGCGTATTGTCCATTTCACTCTGTGTCATTAGGTTCATTTGATAACTTTAGACGATTTAATTTTCTTTATGTCATGGCTTTGCAGAATCAAGGTCCCATCTCTGAATTTTCCCACTTGTCCTGCAGGCCAGATGCTGGGCACCGATTTCTTCCTTTTGGCCTTCCTGAAATAGGAAGGGGGAAAAAAAGAATTAAGAAAAACACCAGAACTCATGAAAATGCTTCACTTCACCTTTCAAGCCTCTGTATACTGTAGCTTGTGTTTTGCAAAAATTATTTCTCAGGGCTCTGAGTGAGTGGCGTACCCTGGGTCCACACACAGGGATTTCCATCCATCTCAGCTCCAGCTGCAGTCTTAGACATGTTGAGGCAGAACTGACACATTTTCAGTTAAGCTGTGTAACTAAGGCCTCAAACTGCTAGACACAGAGCAAGGTCACCATTTTGTGACTAACAGTTCTTCTGCAGTTGGAGAAGTTCCTTCCACTGTGATTCTTACACCAGACTTACTTCTGGTGTAAGACTGTGCATAGTTACGTAGGGGCAATACACTGGGGAGGCTATATAAAAGCAATTTAATTTTAATCATGTTAAAAATGGCTCACCTCTCCTTCTGTTCTTTCTTCTTCTTCTTAAGAGAATCACCTTTATGTTCCTGTTTTTAAAGATACGTATTTTAATGGAAAAGGAACAAAGCGTCTTGGCTAAACCACCATCTGCACACAAAACACACGGTAGCCTTTGCTTCACAGAGCAGCAGGCATGTAAAGCAGGGTGGGAGTCCTGCTGACAGGCCAAGTGATGCAATGCGTTACGGAGGCACTGCTAGGAGTGCCCAGAGCCCTTCCTGTCACCTTATGGAACATACAGCCCTCTCACAACCAACACGCTGCCCGTGCCACGTGAGGAGGCACAAATCCAGCAACACAAGGGGAGAAAGGCTTGCTTCTTGGACATCTGACAGATCCTTGGGTCAAAAGATGGACTTGTTACCAGGCAGGTGTGCCTAGACGCCTGACTGCGCATACCTGTCAAACGACAGGGTTCAACCGTGTCTGGTCATGCACTGGATGTGCTTTGAGCCACGTGACAGAGGAGGAGAAGTAGGTCCCTGGGGAAAGAGGGCGGCAGGAGACAGGCTGATAGAGCAATTACCCACCCCACAGCCTGCTCCCACCTACATGAGAAGACTCCACAGGGAGCCAGGGAGTAGGCTTGGAGCCAGATGGGCCATGCTAGAGGATGGATGCAACAGAAACCTCACCCTTGCTTTAATAATGAGCAAGATCCTAGATGGAATTGTGCTGATACAAAACCAGCTGAAGATCCGGCTCTCTGTGGTTCGACAACATGCGATAAACTTTAATTGAACGCCTTTTTTTTTTTTCCCTTAAGAGGCAAGGAAAAAAATAACCTGCTGATTCTGTGTCATCAGTCTATCAGTCCCAAAGGATGAGGCAGTGAAACCCACCACAACACAAGCCTAGCTCTGTGCCCTTCATACTGCACACAACCAGCTTTTACTGACGAAATTAGTCCTGCTGGAGCCAGGAACCCACTCCATGGGAAGCAGCGGGTGTCAAGCTCGGGCACTCCCCCTGCACCTGAGCCATTGTCTGTCAGGCTTTTTGGCTAGCTCTCACATGCTGCCTTTTTATACAGAAAATTTCACACAAACCTTTCCCTTATCATTATCCTTCACTGTTTTTTTCTCTTTCATTTTCTCTTGGTAAGTCTTGTAGTTCACGTGTTCCTTTTTGGGGGGCTGCAACAAAGATTGGGAAGGATACCACTGATGAAATTTTCAAATAGGTTCAAAAAACATTCACACACTTGCATGGAAAATATTTTTCAGGTGGTGGTGGGGAAACATTAGAAATGGTTTATTTTCTTTTGGGTGAGAGGAAGGGACTTAAGGGATGTAAGGTAGGCACACAGAAACTGTATCTTTCTTGGTGGAGACAGCAGAGGGATGTTTATGCTCTGTATCAGTCCTACAAGGTTTCCACATACACTCTGAGCTAGAAAGAAAACCCATACCCCTCCCCACCACCCAAAAAAGACCTAGAAAAATTTTTTTTTTCTTTTACACTACTGATGATAAATAAAACTGAAAAGTTTTCTCCATCTTTAACTCACTGGGAGAGTGAAGCTTTAAAAAGCAAGCCCCTCCCTCCAACAATTTAGTTTTGAATGGCCTGATTAAAAAATTAGTAAATGTTGTTTTCTACCCCAATCAGTCGTATTTCATCTAAACAACATCTCTGATAACACAACCATACTAATTTTCCAAACATCTATAGAAAATAGACAAGACAGAATAGAAAATGTGAAAGTAAGGATGAAGTGAGAGAAGGATCAGGGTGGGGAATCTTGTGTTTTAAAGAAGTAGTGCCAAACCCCCCCAGTGTTTTTTACCACTTTCCTGCACTGTAACAGCTGGATGACCGCCCAAAAACCAAGCACAAAACTAAGTGACAATTACCTTGGCTCCCAGCATGATAGCACGCTCCTGTTCCCATACACGTTGTTCCTGCTTCTTGTAGCCAGTGATTCCAAACTTGTGCACTTCCAAACGAGCCTAAAATGTTACAGAAAATTGCAAGCATTTCAGAATTTGCCCAAGCTGTTGTAAAATAATGCTTGACAGACCACAACAAAGTCATACTCCCAAAGAAACCCGGGCTAATACCTGAAATCAGCGTGCTGTAAAATAAAGCTAACCGAGTTTGGAGCTATGCTGCAGAACAGTTAACCACTGTCCATCTAATCTCTGGGCGGTGAGGACTGTCACGGGGACAGTTTTCGATTCTCCTCATTTCACATAAAACAACACATGGAATGGGTCTCCTCTATATAAAAATGAATCATGTCGTGTTGCACAAAGAAGAACAACGAAATGTGCTACCCACAGTGGCCAACATTTAGAGACCACCCTCATTCCTTGGCTGCAGAGCACTTAACCAGTGAGAAGCACGGATGGGCAGATGGTGAAGTGGTTTGACTACCTACCTACGTATAGTTGACACTATACAAGAATACCCTGGCAAAACCAGTGGTGAATTTATAGTCTTTTTAAAGGCAGTGGTTAAATCCTCACTGTTCTCACCAGTATGGAGCTCCACACAGCATCTCCAGTGAGAGATTTCACTGGATCACAGCACATCTCTGAGCAGAGATCAGGCATATAAAACAACTTGCACAGATCTGTAAACGAATCGGTATCTAAGAAGGCCAATGCTACTTAGGCTCATGTAAGAACAGATGAGAACAAAACACAAATGGAAAAAAGTCACCTGCTGTTTCAAAAACAGATGCCAATACGCTTTTTTCCCCCTTCCCACATGAGATCAGAAATCCAAGATTAACACCATGGGCCTGAAAGAGCTATGCTATACATTATGAGTACTCACATAGCTTTACACAGCTAACATACAGCAACCCTCCTCAAATTCTCATTGAAAGATCAAAAAGAAAGGCCACAGAGTTGTAACATGCCTCTCTTCACACAGAGCAGTTGACAACAGCCAGCATGGCACACAGCCACAATTACCTATTAGGAAATCCTCACCTATAAGAGATAACCTTTTCTAGAAGCGTTTCTCGTCGCTCCCACTGTAGCTTTCCCAAGCATATAAATACACAAACCTGCACACTAAAATATTGAGATTCGATAGGTCCCGCTGACTTACTTTTTCGAAGTTAAATTCTTGTTCGTTCGCATTTTTCTCTTCGTCCACTGTTTTGGTCTATAAACAAAATATTATGACTTAATATAACAAGTAACACCAGTTTAAATGCTGATTGTGATAGCTTTTTGGAAAGCAACAAAATGTAAAATGGGTGGTAGGGAAAAGTATACAGCTTTCCAGCAGTATCTTTTTCTAGCTTTATTACCTGGATTCATTAAAAGAGACAGTCTCAATGGCATTTTTAATATGTAGATATTATAGGGTCCTACCGGAACAACCTTGCACAATTTATAGGGTACCTTTATAGCACAGAGCATATAGCTTTGTCTGGCATCTTCTTGCCTGGATCATCTGCTACATCTTACAAAAAGTTTCATAATTCAGTAAGATCTTAATAGCTGCAATTAGTGAGCTACGCGTCACGCATATTTCCATTTCCAAATCAGTACCAAACTGCTAACACAGGATAGGACATGAACTTTAAGTCATTTTGTTTGAGACAGAGAACGCAGTGATAATAGTGCATGTACCAATAGCTGGTGGCAACACGCAGAACAAGCTTAATTAATAACTTCATGGGCATATATTAATGCACATGTCCAGCTTAACTAATGCAAGAGAAACAACTCCAAAGGAAGCACTGTCAGCAAATGGCAGACCCCACTTAACGCTGTTTAAAGAACCTACTTGCTCAAAATGAGATGAGTGAAAATACATCTTTTCTACTCCGTGATTTACACGGAGACCTTCCATCAGCAGTTTTCAGTTTGGAGGGGAACTCTCAGGGGGGACAGACTGTATCCTAGGAAGAAAAAGAAGTGCAAAACCCCCAGGGAGAGCTCCATGCCTGCTCGCTACAGCAGTGTCCCACATGGGATGCTTCAGAGCAGTAACAAATCTCCCAGGGTTATTTTAGTTTGTGTCCAACTCCTGATTTTGGGGAGGATGTGCTGAACCACCTCTCTTAGTGGATGCTCTGCCCGCTCCCAAGTGTGCTGATGCAGGCAGGCAGCACTGGCAGGGAAACTGTGGTCTGTTCAAGAGTAGCATCCCCTTATCTTTCCCTGTTTACTCCCAAGGGCACTCTATCCCCTCTGAAGAAGCAGGAGTAATACATAGGTATTTAAACTGAACCTGAATCCTTTTAAGACATTTCTTTTCCACATCTCCAGGACGTTAAGTCACAGGTTCAGGTCCCAGGGTTACATCAGGGCTTCCCTCTGCACCCACCAGAACCAAACCCAAACTTGTCTCAACTCTGCAAAAGCTTGTATATAAAATTGTCCATTTCAATCACAAAGAAACCTGGTTATTTTCAAAGCATTTTACTAACAAGCCTAACACCAGTCTTTTCAGGCAGAAATATTTAAGTTGTAAAAAGCATAAGAAAATAAGTATCTAGGGCAATTTTTAGAGGAAAACATGCCAGAAAAAGCACAAAAGTTTACGGATTCAACCAACTGCTTGGTCAGTCTCTTGAACTTCTCAATTCCAAGCAGCCAAACCCCAGATACCAGTAAATCTCTCTGAATTCAAGATAGCCATGTGTTGGCCCATCAGAGCTTATTTTAGCATTGGGCTTCTGGTGTTACAGCTGTAAACACGACTCAAAACAACCAGAAAACCTGTAAGATCTGGAGACCAACTAGCGAGAAAGGGACCTTCTGCTTGGCGTGGAAGGCAGCTCTGCTTCCAGCCAAGCCTAATCTGGGCCTCTCTGCTGAAGCAACTCAGCTACAGTTTTTGGTAGCACATAGGAAAACCAAGCCAGAGGACTGAGCTCTAATGTTATCATGACTTCCCCCATTGACCACCCAACACTGGTCCTCCAAGATGCACATTGCTTGTGAACAGCCAAGAGCTGTTGTGATGCCAGGGAAGAGAGGGAAGCTTTGGCACCTCACACCCACACCTATTCACAAGAATAAAGCAGCACACAAAACGCTCAGGCAGAGAAGTAGCCAAGAGGCTTTGCTTTCCGCTTCATTCACTTCTTGCCATATCGGCAAGTCCTATCTGCAGATCCAACGTATTCTGTTGGGATACACCCATTTCAAATACAGGATATTTATCCAGAGATCTTCTGAAATTGGAAAAAAAAGAGTCTTCAAGTCCTGCCCGCACCCCTGCTCCAGCCTGCCCCTACCAGCACCCTGTCGGGAATCAGCAGGACTGGATGCCATCAAGCTGAGCATACAGATCACTGAAGGATCCCGGATTTACAGGCAGCTGTATTAGCAAGAGGGAAGAAACCAGGCACGGGAGGGGGGGAATTACAGAAGGCATCTCACAATTTATGGGGAGAGATGGGGGAGACAGAAAAAACCCCAAACATGCAGAGGGTTTTGTTTGGTTTTAACTGTCACCAGACAGGGACATCCCAGTCCAGTACCTGCTCAGTGTAAAGCCTCTGGTGTGGCTTTAAAAAAAAAAAGTGTGCTTTGAAGAACTGAGCTATGTTCACCGTTACTGGTGCCGTGCCCCGTCCCCAGAAGGCCCCTGCCACGGGCCAGCAGCACCCACGCCCGCAGGAGAGTCCGGCTCTGGGGCAGGGGGGACCAGACGCACCCGCAGGCTGCTCCGCCCGGCTCCGGGAGCCCACCCGCCCGGCGCGGCCCTACCTGGGCGCTCCTGGCGGGGGCCACGGCGGGGCTGGGCCGCCCCTTCTTCTTCCTCCCGCGGAACACGACGACCTCCACAGCCGGCGGCGCGGCGGCGGATGGCGGGGCGGCGGTAGCGCCCAGCTCAGCCCGCAGCTCCCCGAAGAAGTCGCGGGCTCCGCGCCGCCCGCCCGCCGCCGGCTGCGGTCCCCGGGTCTCCCCCGCTGCCCCTGCGCTCGCTTCACGGTCCGCCGGGGCGCCCCGAGCGTCGGGCTCCTCACCTGCGTGCCGGAACACATGCCTCGGGTCAGCTGTGCGCGGCCGCCGTCACTCCGCTTAAGAGTGAACGCCCAGCCCACTCCCTTCCCCGGCCCCCAAGGAAGGCCACGGTGCCGCCATC
>VYZW01058419.1:56164-72471 GCA_013401315.1 Balaeniceps rex | reverse complement strand
CTTTACCTCGTCTTTCTCTTGTTGGCTGACACAGAACAGATTCTGTATGATTAGATGCATGCCTGTCACATAAAATAAAATTTTGCTGACTATTGCAGTAGTCAGCCATAGTAGTTCTGCCATAATTGTGGTACACAGAATGGTGTGCATGGGCCAGGAGAAGGGAACAACATCTGACTGCCATTTTGTTTGTTTTGTTTCTCTTTAGTTAGCAAAAGAGATGGGAGAATCACCTGATATTATTCAAGAAGAAGCCACAGAAATCCTGGAGGAGATGGGCCACAGTATGCAATTAGGAGCTGTCAGATTTTTTGCCTTTACTCTGAGCAAAATATTTAAACGGCTTTTCCNCCTGGGGAGCTGTTGTCCCCCTGTTTCATTGCAGGATGCCACTGTTCTGGAGGGTGCAGTATGTTCCCTGGAAGACAGCAGTGTCAGCCCTTCCAGCCCCTGTTGGGTTTCCCATCCCCATCAAAAGGGATTTGAATTAGACTATCACGTAATGAGGTGGCCCTGGCTTTTAAGTTCTGTGGTGCTTGTGAACCACAGGTTGCTGGTCTGGAAACTCCTGCTCCAAATTTCCTATGGTTCCATGCTGAAAAAGGTATAGAGTATGTGGACAGGGAAACCACGCTCAAACAAATCAGCTTCTGTTTGCCTTAAGCCCTGTGAAGATCTGTATTTGCAAATTTCAACAGTCAGTCTGTAAATATTAGAACAATATTGTTTGTGTGTTTTTTTTAGTTGCAACATGCCATTCAGGAGCATCCAGTTGTACTGCTGCCCAGTCACCGAAGCTATGTAGACTTTTTGATGCTGTCTTATTTGCTATATACGTATGACTTGGCTTTGCCTGTCATTGCTGCAGGAATAGGCAAGTATGTTCTTTTAACAATGTTTTCAGGATTCAGAGAATCGGTAGCAAGGGGTCTTGTAGCTGCTACTATAAGTAGTTGTGTTTAACTTCTGTTCCAAATACGTCTTGTTAAAACCTCCTTGGGTGAGATGCTTACAGCATCTGAAAGCTTCTCATTGGTGCCGAGTCCAATCAAACATGCATTTTTTCATAGCAAGTTTGCCCAGAAGTACCCCATCTGTGCACCCAAGACTGGGGCAAAGACAGGTGTTGTAAAGAAGACTTCTATATTGCTTTTTTTGCCTGGGGACAGGTGAAAACTTGACAAAGAGCTGCTATGTATGCAGAACCTTTTGTGATACTTTATACAGTTTTAAGTGCAGTCATAGTAGCCAGGTATGAAGTGCCAGCTACCTCGTGCTCGTTGCTGATGCAACTGATTCCCTTGAAGCATTGGCGGCACTCTGTTATGTGAAGTGCTGAGAGCAGAGCTGGCTGGGAAATGAAATTTCACTTCAGAGTTCACGATTTTGGAAATACTTAATTCTAAAGCAGATGAAGCCAGTATATTTGTGGGAAACAGTTCTTGAAGACTTTAACAGTACATATCTTCTGCGTAAATGTGCTTTTTGAAAATCCAGAATCTGGCTGCACTTAACTGAGAAACCTGGTCTTGGAAGCCTTGGGTATCAACCAGGTCTTCTGAGCAGGCAGACAACAACCTCAGGTCTGGTGCAGCGCTGTAATGTGCACAGGCAAGCTAGCAAAGATCTGGGAACCTACTATGCTACTGTAGTCTACTTTTCCAGTCAAGAGGTTAGGAGGACCAGTAGAAAATCAGCAGAAGCTGAGAGAGTGTGCTTGGTAGGGAAGACAAGATTCTGATGGTCTTTGAGTTAGTGGTATCTTGCCTCTGAGTGAGGCAGGTTAGAGTCTGGTGAATTCAGAAGTTGATGTCTCATAGCTGCCTTGATCAAGGTGGTGCAGCCGCTTACCTGTCACGTATTGTTCAGAATCTGCTCACATGCTATCATAGATATCAGTGTAATCCTTGGCTGAGTTTTGGATTAGAGCCCTTTTGAGTTTTGGGCCTCAAAATATTGTCTTAAGATACTATTAGTTTAGCTTAGAAGGATTTTTTTAGTGATTAACATTTTTTTAAGGGTTTTGGGTCAAAGGTCTTCAGAACTAGGGGCTTGCAGCTTGATTATACTGCTGCATGTGTGTATTATTTTAAATTCCTCTGGAGAAAACACAGTTCTCTATGGTTGTAGTTGTATTTACTGCATATTGTGTTTAGAGGTTTGCAAGATGCGGTTTACAAAGTCACTCTCAAAGTGGTACTTGTGCTGAGTGGAGAGACACTGTCCTGTTATAGGTGGTAAGTGCCTCTGCTTTGTTAGTTATTGCTTGGCTTCAAATAGCATATGGATAGATCTGTGGGGATTAGCTAAGGGAAGGTAAACGGTTGCCAGTAACACCAGAGTACATGCTCACACAGAACATTAGCGGGCATCTAGCTGGTGCTGGGATCGTGTTTCTGTCTCGAGTCTTGGGAGAAAGTCCAATCGGAGGCACAGAGCTGGTGAGGTGATGTGGGATTGAGGTACATGAAAGGATGCATTTCAGTCCCAGTTTGTGGAGCAGCAGTGTGTGGTGGGGAGAGGCGTGGGCATGCAGCCAGCATCCTGGTTAGGGGGTTGAGTATGTGGCAGGAGGGTGGAGGTAAGAGCGGGGATAGAGTCTGTGTTGTGGTGGGAGAGGGAGGGTAGTAGGAGAGTGAGGGAAAAAGATGGACCTCTGCACATGGGAAGCTCTGACAGCTGCTATTGCTGCCCTGGGTTCTGTAGCCAATTTCTTTTTCATCTATGTTTTTCTTAGAGAAAGAGATAGATATATCTATATCTCTCAGATATATGTGCGTGTGACGTATTATATGACATCTTCAAGGCAGTCATTCTCAACGTTGCAGCTGGAAATGTGAATTTATTTTACTGAGTGAATATCCGTTCTCAAGTGTTTCATGGATTGAGGTGGCAAGGAGATTGAAGCAGCACATGGCCAGCTGCTGTGTAGACTTGTTTTAAATGCTTCCCTAAGAAATTTGTTAACACTAAGTGTTTCCTGGTTTTGACAAGTTAAGCATTGACCATCATTGCTTAAAACTAGAAAACTATAAAAAACTCTGGCTGGTTTGGTGTACACCTCCCAAAGTGATGAGTCAGGATCATAAATGGTATAATGTAGTGCAGTTGGTCAGTTAATTTCTGTGTCTTCTAGGATACATTCAGTGGTAACTGATCTTTCTGAAGATGAGTGAGACAATGTACTTCAAAAACTTGGTCTTTATTATGGTTGAAATCTGGCCATCTAAATTGTGAAAATAAATTGCTCTAAGTGAATGCTGCTTACAAAAAAAAAATTGAAAGCGTATTACAATATGCCATTCATGTCTACAGAAGTCCTAGACAATCTGAAAGCAAATAAAGGTATTTGCAACAACAGAATCCTTGAAAGAGATCTTCTTTATTCTGGTAATTGAATCGGTGTATTAGAGAACGTAGTTGATTCTGCTGGCTGATATAAATTGATAAGCTTGGTGTGTGAGGTTTTGGTTTTTTGTTTGATTGCTTTTCAGATTTCCTAGGAATGAAAATAGTTGGTGAGCTGCTACGAAGGGCAGGTGCCTTTTTTATGCGACGTTCCTTCGGTGGGAACAGACTCTACTGGGCAGTGTTTGCTGAATATGTAAAAACGATGTTAAGGGTAAATAAATTACTGAACTCTCAAAATGTATGCTTAAGAAATACTCTGTTGGAATGATTCATGTGAAATACACACGATGTTATAGCTATGTGATTGAAAGTCCTCACTATGATCTGATTAAATGTGTTTTACCTCAGAATTGCTGTAGGTGCATGCATGCATGCACTCTGTTGTTATTATAGTTCAGCAATAGGTGGTAAACAAATTGGTGATCATCAGTTGGTTTGGATCATGTGCCCATATCTCATGACAGACACTATTTTCATTAATTTAACTTATGGTATGGCAAATACAATGGATGAATATAGGCTTAGAGATGACTGAGGTTAGACATGCATGGCTTCCATTAAAAAAACTTACTTATGTTTTAAGTATTTAAAACTATTTGTGGGCAGTAAAGAAGAAATGATTCTATTTTTCTGACCAGCTTTTTTTTGTTGTTTTACTTTTGAAGAGTGGCTATGCCCCAATTGAGTTTTTTCTTGAAGGGACTAGAAGCCGCACCGCCAAGACTCTGACTCCAAAGTTTGGTAGGTTTGTTGAAAACTTTTTATGATTATTAGTGTTTTCATTAGTGGCTATGTGCTTTGTAAGCTCTTCAGACAGGAGGGGATGTTAAAGTGGTGGGAAATGTGGCGAGGTCTGTCAGAGTAGTGGAAGACACTATGATTGGAGTTCCAAGGCCATACAAAGAATGGCAATACACGTCTCTTGCACTCTACTACTTTCTCTCCCTTTGCCCCATTGTGTACTTAATTGCATAATTGTCCCAGTTTTCTTTCTAGAAAATAGTCGTCCCCTTACCAGCAGAGAAATATTGTAAGCTAACTGTAAAAGTAACGGGGAATCTTTAGAAGGAAGATGCTGTGTGAGCGCAGAGCAGTGCTGCTGAAAAGAGCACAAATAGTTGTCCAGATGCATTGCTTACGTTTAGCTTCTGTTTCAAAGCTTGGGCAATGTCTTTTGCTTCTGCTTGCTGGAAGAGAGAACAAGCACAGTGTACACATTAGCAGTTTCTAAAATTTGAAGATACCTTTTTCAAAGTTAAATTGCAGTTGCTTTTCCCTCCTCGAAAAAGACAGGTGAGTCACTTTTTTTCTTTTTTTTCAATTTGCAGGTCTTCTCAGCATTGTGATGGAACCATTTTTTAAACGTGAAGTCTTTGACACGTACCTTGTTCCCATCAGCATCAGCTACGAGAGGATATTAGAAGAATCTCTCTATACATATGAACTCCTAGGAGTCCCAAAGCCCAAAGAATCTACATCTGTATGTAAATTCCTTAAGAACAGAACATAGGTGGATGTATACACACGTTGTAGCACCAAAATTTGAGTTCTGCTCTTGCCGTTTTCTTAGGGGTTGTTAAAAGCCAGAAGAATCCTCAGTGACAATTTTGGTACCATACACATCTACGTTGGCCAGCCGGTATCACTTAGAACCTTGGCATCTGGGAGAATCAATCGGTGCCCGTACAATTTGGTTCCCAGGTACCGCATCTTTCCATGGTGTATGCACAGGAAAAGCATTTGTTTAGTCCTCACCTATGTAAAATAATTAAGATGTTATCTTATACTTTGTTTTCAACTTCTGTCATCTCCCCTCCATCTGACTATTTAGACCACTGAACCTGTTTTGTCTGAGCAGAGGCTTATCATGCTTGTGATTGGGTGTTTTCAGAAACAGGTTGTTACTTGCATAGCTTTGTACTGTGTCAGGAAGATGCCATTTCAAAAATTAATGATACACGAGCCAGGCAAAGCTCTGTTTTCTGAGAATTCGGTGGTTTTGTCACTTAAAAATTCTGCCTTCCTCTCCCTTCTTGCTTTATTACTGCAAACTGTTATGTGATCATGTGCCAGGGAGCTGTAGTGGATGGGTGAGCTGGACTGGATTGGGTGGCTTTTGCAATTTGTTATATAAAACATAATGCTTTTGAATTTTTTTTTGAAGATAGCAAGTGTACAGCATCAATACAGAGATCTGTGTTTCAGATACTATCGGGAAGGTACTGATGTTTTGCTCTGTACTTCTGTTCTACATAGCACGTAAATAGAATCACCCTCCAGATGTTAGGTGCTATAAAGTAGTTATGGATCTGGGAGCAATACAGAAGAAATAAGGGTGTAATATATATTCCAGTTTTTGGAGCTCTCTACCTTGAACTGCATTGTTCTTTTCAGGCACCTTCCCCAAAAGCCATCTGAGGATATCCAAGAATTTGTCAGTGACGTAGCTTATAAAATGGAGCTCCTGCAAATAGAAAACATGGTTTTGAGCCCGTGGGTGCTCGTTGCTGCTATCCTGCTCCAGAATTTGCCAGCTGTGGATTTTGAACTTCTATTAGAAAAGACCCTGTGGCTTAAAGGCTTAACACAGACTTTTGGAGGATTCATTGAATGGCCTGGTATGCAGAGAAAGTGTTATTTCTATTCCTTTTGCTGCTTATGAAGAATAAATTGTATTTCTGTGGAAGCAGTGTATGGTGACAACTTTACAGAGTGTTTTCCTCAGAATTGTAAATGGATTTTAGGATATGCTAAAATCGATGCTAAAACCTGATAGGTTTTGACTTAGCCTGTAGAAGAGAATACTTTGAAAAACAGTTAGGTGGAAGCAGAACAGATATTTTACTGTTATATCCTAAAGTGTGTAATGAGGGGGAAATTATAAGATACTTGTATTAGAGTACTGAGATTTGCCTAGTGTCTGTCTTTCTGAACCCTATGTAAGTCACGGGCAATTACCTGATCTGCAGCAGTTAATTTGGTGTAATGGTATGTTTATCGCTCGATATTGACTATAGCATAAGTTGTTACTGTGTCAAAGAAGTAGCGGAAACAAATGGGTGAGAGAAAATCAGAACTGTAAGTTGTCTTTATATTTAAATTTCACTTAATCCCCAGAAACAGTGATGACTTTTGGGGAGAAGGTTTCTTTGGTGGTTTTATTTATATATTTATACACACACACACACTCTGTCTCTCTCTCTCTCTCTCTTTTTAAAAAAATATAATATAAAATATAATGTATATGTATATATTGGCTGCTGAAAGATTGATTCTCCTTCCAAACTTTCTGAACAGTTGTTTTAAATTTCTCCCTGTGAGCCAAGGTGACACAGGTAATTACTTCTAGAGCCTCAGGACATAAGTGGTAAAGCTAGCAAAGGAAAAATGATGTGTAATGCAATTACCTTTACTTTTTTACTGTAGGCAGACTTAAAAGATCTTTGCTTTTGTAGTCATGCGTATAATCCAGGGTCCCTCTCAGTACTGCAATAAAGAAATAGGAGCAGGCTACAGTTATAACAGAACTCTGTCATTTCTGGAAGAAAACCACTTCTCCTTTCAGGGACCTGCACTGCAGTGAATGCAGACAAGGTCTGCTCCTGCCAGACTGGTAAAAGGAAGAATTTCACAGCGATATTTAAATTTCATTTAGAATCTTACTGCACAGTAAACTGAAAAACATACCACGTCTGGGTTTGCTTATTTATTTTGTTTATTTTCTTAGCAACAATGAATAAGCTTTTGCTTTAGTAGAGTTGTGATGTAGTCAGGGAATAGCAAGTAGGCATGAAATAGAGGAATGACAACTGAGCAGGTTTTGTTGGAGTGTGCTGGCCCCGCTCTAGGCATCAGTTGCATAGAAACAGGGTTTGTTGTTTTGTTTTGGATTGTTAATAATTTGAAAGGATAAATATATTTTAAAGGCTAATTTGGTGATGTCACCAAGTCAGCAACTACATGTACCCTGTCCATTCTTCTGTCTCCAAACAGTGAGTTGTTTCTGCCTTTGTCATGCTGGGTGGTTGTTACGGGGAGAACATTTGCTTGGCTGTTAGCAATTTTATATTAAAAACAGGAACTGCAAAATGACTTCCTCAGTCTTCCGCTTCTTATTGCATTGAGAAACTTGGGAGCTCTAGCAAAACTTGAACAAAGTAGGCTGCAGGAGCAAGTAAGATGCAAGAAGATTCTACGTGAAACCTATGTTAANTTTTTTTTTTTTTTTTTTTTTTTCCCCCCTCCTGTCAGAGGCTATATTGATTTGGTGGTGCTGTGAATATGTAAAGTGTATTTTAGTGTTCAGTAAGAAGTTTTTATTGCTTCTTTCCTTGCTTGCCAGAGAGTTCACATTTGATGCAGGGAATGTTTTGGTAGTGTTTAAAGTGTAAGGTATTCTAAAAAGATGAGTGTATTTTCAAGACTTGAGATGCTGCTCTTTATCTGAATAAAGTTTGTGGTGTGTCACACTGACAAAAAGCTTGACCAAAGCACACAGGTTTGTGAAGCTCGTGCGCGCCTTCGAAGAACTTTGTTGTTTAAAAAAAAAAAAAAAAAAAACCAAAACCACAGACTTGCTTGCTTTAGGCATTTTAAAAGGATCGTCTTACGAAACAAGAAGAGATTTGGGTGCAAGTACAGTCTGGTTTCTCTTTGAGTAGGTATATTATGCAATGATACTTACGTTAGGATTTCTTTAAACTTAATTTGGGATGAGGCCTTCCTTGTAAATGAGAGCTGAGGAAAAACATAAAGACTTGTGCATCTGATTCAAAACTCGTAGTGTCAGAAATGCCTAAGCAAAAGTATGGTCTCCATTTCCTTACTGATGAATGTATCCATCAAACAGATCTTTCCTCTTTTATTTGGAGGCTCAGAATACTTGTGCCAGAGACAAAGGAAGTATTTGTCGTTGTTAGCAAGTAGAAGAATTTAAAGTGCTTTAATTACAGAAATGTCTGAAATTTGTTCTCTCTATCTCATACTATGCATAGGCTGCCAATTCCTTGTATGGATTATTTTAGAACATCTCTCTAACTGAATGTTTGGTGTAGTAACGGGTCTTCAGTGATAAAACTTAATTAAATATTGTTTAATTTAAATACATTTTAGGCTGTTTCAATAGAGTTGTGTTCCCTTTTGCATCTTCCTGAGTGTTGCATTTTCCTGCTAGATAACCTGTGTGCCAAAAAGGCAGTCGTGTCTGGCCTCAACCTGCATTCCAACATTGCTCGCCTTGTTGATGGCCACGTGGTCCTAAATGACAATGGAGCGGAAGATGGAGCCATAGGGGAAATCGTCTTTAAGCGCGCTCTGGCCATCCTCATGTGTGCCACCTACAGAAACCAGCTGCTGAACGTGTTTGTGCGTCCATCTCTGGTGGCAGTTGCCTTGCAGATGACACGCAGCTTCAGAAAAGGTACGTTTGGGTAGCTCCCAGAGCCCGCTGCCTTTGCTCCTTGTGCCATCAGCTGTGAGAGGAGCACGAGGTTGCTGCGACTGCTAGTGGGAGCTATCTGAGGCCGTTATGCTCTGGATAAGGTCCCATGGCATAAGGTGGATGTGTCGGGAGGGGACAGGGGTATTTTGCTTGCCTTTTTTGTTTGTTTACCCTTTGACACTTTTGCGAGTGGGCATATTCTGCTGAGAGGGCAGGGTTAAGGTGAGCTGAGCTCAGTTCCTAAGTGTCTTACTTTGTTGATGTTTAGCAGATCAGCTTTTTAGGTTACAAATGACACACAACTCACGCTTGCATACAGTGCAGCCAGTTCTCAGTCTTTCTTCTCTTCCCACTACTGTTTCTGAAGTAGTTCAGTGTTTTCCAATACTTGGCTCCTAAACTTTGCAGAATATGTGCCTTAGTTTTGTGCAGCATCTGATTATGTGGTATTTAATGCACATTCTGAGAAGCTACAACCCCCTGCTGCTTTCCTTTTGGTAGCAATTGTGCTTTGAGTACTTGCTGTTCTGTTGTGGTGGGTTTCTGCTGCATATGTATGTATGCTTTCAATGTCAAGTCCAAATTTTATTTGAAGTAGGTACTCTCTCTAAAATAAGGAGTAAATGGCTTTTCACTTGCATGTTTTAAATCATGTTTTTAAATGACAGTACTTTACAATAATTTTTTTCAGAGGAAGTCTATAGTTGCTTCAGCTTCTTGAGAGATGTTTTTTCCGACGAGTTCATCTTCTTTCCTGGCATTTCACTGAAGGTAAAAACCTGCTTTATACAAAAATACAGATAGTCAGTAACACAGCCAGCTAAAATAGCATCTGATTTCAGGGCTCTGCCAAACAAGTGCTTTGTGATAAACACCTACCCTGATACCAACTTAAATCTGTAAGTGGGAGGGAGAAATTAAAAGGAAGGGGGTCATTTGGTTAGTTGCAAAACATTGTCTGAATCCACAAGGTTGTGTATGCAGTCTTCCCCCTCCCACCCACCCTTCCAGTAAAAAAGTGAAAATCCTGAAATTGGCCAATTCTGAACTATTAAAATGAACTGTAGCAGAAGTTTGGCTTTTTTGCATAAAGCTACCAGTCTTCCAGCACGGATATAAAACTATGTGTAAAGCAGTCTTTTAAATGAAGTGTAAATACTGTCCTCTTGCTCTGCAGTTATGAAAGAGACCTTAGGCTGTGAAGAAAAAAGTGTTAATGTAGATTTAATTGAATTCTGTCACAGAATGGGTATGTTCTGTCAGTGGAGAAACAAAACCAGAATTCTCACTAAGGGTACACCAGGATAATTTTTCCTAAAAGCTCTTGCAGACTGTGTAGCAGAGGGGCACTGCTGCTCTTTCAGAAAGTTAAACTATAGGTATTATAGCAATTAATGATCAACCATTGTATGCCCTTGTTATCTTTGACAAATAGCGTATGCAATTCTAAATTAAAGTACCTATTGTCCTCTGGTTGATTATACTCCTTCTAGTGCAGCTGTGATCAGTTGTTTTGTGTAGCTCCACCCGTGGGGGCTGTGATGGCAGGGCTACCAGAGGACTGTGCCAACACCCAGTGCCTCGGCTGTTAAAGTACGCCTCTGTACCCACCTCTCCTTGACTGTGCAGCATGGTGGTATCTACTCTGTAGTGTTTATACAATGGCTAATGTTCCTCTTATACCTTGAACTCTGAAGGTTTCGATGTTCCTGTGCATTAGTAAACTTTTTTTTTAATATTTTGATGGTTCATGGTTGAGCCCTTCTAGCTTTTTATTACTGGCATTTATCTCATGTAGATTCAGATAGTACGTTGCAAGCACTGTGAGGGAAGGGCTTGTAGTAAAGCCGGATTAAAATTTCTGCAGCCAAAATCTTCTACAGAGTTGAGGCGATGCAGCCTGTTGAAGGTTTTCGAAGTGAGACCGTTCCTAATGGCGTAGCGGTGTCCCTTGTAGAGTCTTATGGAAGCTTTAGTTGCATCCTATTTGCTTGAAAAGAGTTTCCCCTTGCTTCACCCCCCCGCCCCATGCAGCCATTACTCAGACAAAGCCAGTATTGTTCCTGCATACTGCCTTATTACAGGGCTCGGTATGTCTGTGCACTCTCCTAAAACAGCTGGGCACTGGCAAGCTTGAAGGCTGCGGGCAGCGCTTTGCTCTCTGCAGGACTTGCTGTGTCAGTCTGTATACATCCTGCTGGGTCGGGGCTGGCTCTAGTGCTCACCTGCATTTCAAGCTGGCTGGACAAGTTTATTAGTAAAAAAAAAACAACTGGTTCAATGTCATACCCCATATAAATTGGTAAGTCTGCGTGTAGTTTTTATTTGGATTTAAAACGGATTAAATGTGATTTTAATCAATAATAAGGCCAAATATCTGATGATGGTGATATTTGTGATCTTTCCTGCACTAAAAAAAGAGGTAAGTATAATTTTCATAAGAATATTCAAGACTTGCAACTATATTAAAATCTCATAGATTTTTATATAGAAGAGAATTGGGCTTTTTTTGAAAGGCTGATTGGCACCGTTATGTTAAGTTTTCACTGTTAGCAATTGTTGCCTCTTGCAGCTTTTTTTGAGTACCAAAACCAAGCAGGGAACAGGAAGGTGACTGGCTATGACTGACTTTACTGCAGTCAAATGAAAGAGTTGCTATAATGTTA
This sequence comes from Balaeniceps rex, assembly GCA_013401315.1. Taxonomy (NCBI): domain Eukaryota; kingdom Metazoa; phylum Chordata; class Aves; order Pelecaniformes; family Balaenicipitidae; genus Balaeniceps; species Balaeniceps rex. The sequence continues at coordinate 60,954 of VYZW01058419.1, read as the reverse complement.
GGGAATCTCTATGCAACCCACCCCTCTAGTCATCCATGTGTCTGTCATGTCTGTGTCCCATCCCCTTGTGTTCTCTGTGTATGTCCTGTGTCCCCCTCCCCCTTATGCCGATATTGGCAGTAAAATGGGTTTGTCATTGACATTCCCATAATTTGTCACTTTTGGCCATTGTGTTGTCTCTTTTGTAGAGGGCAGGTCAGTGAACTATGTTATCATTTATCACAAACAGTGGACACGAGATAAAGGCAAACCCTGACTTTAAGAATAAGTAAATAAATAATAAACACCCACAGAAAAACCCCTAAACCAGACAACCTGACCCTATTCTGCCAAAATCCTGAGGGAGCTCAGGCTGGCTGTTACAATAGCAGCCACAGCTGCTTTCTTTGCTCCTAGGCATGTTGTGCATCGAGATAGTGCTGTGTTTCAAGAATGTGTTTCCGCTGCCTTTTTATAAGGGTATTTCTGGTATATAGGAAAATTTTGGTTCGAGTCTCTTGAGACCTGAATTCAGAAATGGAAGTGGTGTCCTGTTGTGTGGTTTTCGTTGTTGATTTTGTGGGGAAAGGTAGCTGCACTTACAATAGATGCTAAAATTTCAGTTGTGCTTCTCTCTCTCAGGATTTTGAGGAAGGATGTCTTCTACTCACAAAATGTGATGCCATTCAAACAAGTCAACAGGAAATCTACCCTACCGACAAAGGAAGTGTTATAGTGTCTTTCTTGTCAGCTATGTTCAGACCTTTTGTGGAAGGTTATCAGGTATGTTGTTGTTCAGAAAATTTTCTTTTCTCCTGTGTTTTATAGGGAAACTAGGAGAGCTGTGATACTTCTGCAGTACAAATAGTGACTGTTTTCATGGCTGGGGAGTGCAAGAGTTGAGAAATGGCAGTAATAAATATCTTAAATGTCACCCTCCCACCTGGGATCCTGATTTCAGCTTTTGGCTCAGACTTTTCTAATTGACTAAAGCAGTAACTATCTTGTAACGTGGTGGCCCGTTGTGGGTTTGTAAGCTTTCTGGGGAGTGTCCCGTTACCAGGATTCATTGTTCTTTTCTTATGAGGAGCTCTTGCTTAATTCATTTTATGTGGGCTGTCCTGCCAGGTGCAGAAGTGACTCTGCATCTCACATCTGATAGCTTTTTTTGGAGTCATTAATTGCATCCATATCTCTTTAAATTCTTCTGGTTTTCCAAGGCTTTAATAAGACTAAACACTTACATTCCTGTAATAAGCAATGTATACAAAAACAGGAGTCTAAAATCTCAGGTATGTCAGCATAAGATTGGTGGGACTGTAGATGTTTGAGCCTAGTGGAATCTGTTAATGATCTGGTGTATGACTTGGGCTGAACTGTACTGATTTGCCCAGTTTTTCCTATCTGTAAAATGGGTATTGCTTTTAAAAAATCATACTGTTTTTGATTGTGAGAACAGGAATGTTAAATTAGTGTCTAAGGTAACTATTATAGTAATACTGAATCTTATTTTAATATTAGGATTCTCATGCCTGTTAAACAGTAATAAAAATGTCAGATGCTCTATGTAATGATACCTTTTGAGTTCCTCTCCTACACTTTTCAAAGTGTAGCAGTATTACTTACTTATGAGGACACGTCTGTTTGTAATTCATAACAAGCTGACAATCAAAAGGAAAGAAGCGCTAATTTTTGTTAAAATATTAGTTAATTTTCAGATACCTCTCAAAGGAAACAAAAGAAGCCTTTACCGAGAAGCAGTTTATACCTGGAGTCCGCAACTTTGTTTTTCAACTTCTTGAGAAGGGTGTGTACAGCTGTTACGTAATATGATTTTGCAAGCGTAGCCTGTTAATGGACAGCGGTAAAACTTTTAATTGTGTTTCTGCTTTCTCTGTAGGGAATACACAGTGTTATGAAGCGCTGTCTTCTGACATGCAGAAAAATGCCTTAGCAGCTCTTGTGCAACTAGGTGCAGTGAAGAAGAAGAAAATGTAAGTGACATTGGCTTTTTTGGTATATAGAAGTCAGTGTGTGGTCTTACTGGCAATTCTTAACGGCTGAGCTATTAGTATGAAGCAGAACAGCAGAAGCCCAACTGCCTGAGCACCAGTCAACTGAAGGTTGATTGGATTTACCCGAGTAGTGGTGAAGACCCAGGTAGTTCCTTTCTGTACACGTTGTAGAAGCAGAGTGGCACCCCCTCATAGTGAAAACCCTCCTGTGGGATCCAGCAACAAAATTCATTAACTCACTAGTAGGCTGCTTCTTCTTACTCCCTTCACCTTTTGGTTTCCAAAGTTTCTCCCAAGGCTTTGATAAGCAAAGAGAACAGTCCTGCTTAGTTTTAATAGAAGAGTGTCCTGGTTTCAGCTGGGTTAGAGTTACTTTTCGTCCTAGTAGCTGGCATAGTGCTGTGTTTTGGATTTAGTAGGAGAAGAATGCTGATAACACACTGATGTTTTAGTTGTTGCTAAGTAGTGCTTAGACTAGTCAAGGACTTTCTTTTTCAGCTTCCCATGCCCTGCCAGGTGCACAAGAAGTTGGGAGGGGGCACAGCCCAAGATAGTTGATCCAAATTGACCAAAGGGCTATTCCATACCATATGACGTCATGCTCAGTATATANCTTTTTTTTTTTCTTTTTTTTTTTTTCCCCCCTATTCTCTCCCCCATCCAACTGTGGGGCGGGGGGGAGTGAGCAAATGGCTGTGTGGTGTTAGCTGCCTGCCAGCTTAAACAACAACAAAGAGTTACTCTCTGTTACAATAAGCCTCATCAGGCAATGTAAGCAATAATCAGGATCCTACTAATTTGGGGGGGGGTTAGGCACTGGCATCTCAAAGCAATTTAGCTGAAAGCTTAGTCATTAAAATCTTTTAACGCAGTTCATAGTTTATAGGCCTAAGATTAAAAACCAGCTATTGTTATACAAAAATAACAGTGACATGCATTTCCTGTTACGAAATTAATTTGTGTTGTGGTGCTTTTTACTGTATTTAAAAGTATAACCGTGGAAGTCCCTGATACAACAAGTTCCTGTGTCTTGAGTGTTTCACAGAACGTAGTTGGCAGCTGATGGCCCTGAGCTATTTTCTTATGCCTCTGTTCAGGAAATGAATTGGTTAAGGTTTGTAGTGCTCTTGGAACATGCACAAAGTACTGTTGTTGTTGTTACGTCGCCTGCCATGTCACTGTGCTAAATAGATGTCTATAGCTAAATTCCCCTTTTAAGTAAAAGGAGTAAATCAATTGAGCACAACAGAATTTGACATCAGCTGAAGATTTGGTTCCGTTTCAGAGAGATAGTCTTGAAAATTATATGATCGAAAACAAATGTACGTTCTCTTCCTGCAGTTGCCCCTAATAAAAATCAAGGGAAGAGAGAGACAATGGGGACTGTGGACAAGAGGAAGGATAAAGAAACCATAACTGTCCTTGAGTACGATCTGCCTAGAAGTCTGCCATGTCCTTAAAATTAATATGTATGCTGGTAGGATGAAGAATAGGATGCAATTATGAAAATGTTTAATTTGGATTATTTGTATAGAAATGACTTGAATAAGAAATATTCATTGAAGAAACAGTGGTTTGGTGTGGCTTTTTTTGTTTTTTTTTTTTTTTCTTTTAACTGTAGGTCCAATGGATTCACTTACAATGTAAATCAAGAGGCTGTTAATAAAGTCCTGGACATGTTTGGTAAGTGGTCTCTAGTTAATTTGAAGAGAGCTTCTCAAGTTATAAATTACTCTGGACAGTGCACATATGTTAGATGTAGTGTTTTTTCCCTAGTAGTTCCTTTGATTTATCTGTATAAAAATCCTAATTATATTTTTTTACAATACTTTTTCTGGTGTCATTGACTGCAGCTTTGAATCTCCCTTTATTTGAAATACTGTGCAACCCAATGACCAAGGAAAATAAAGCAAAAGGCAGTTTAATGGAGTGGTATTTACAACATTTTGATGATGGTGGGTTTTTGGTTTTTTTTTCCCCCCTTCGTTAGATGCTAGTATACCTGTACAGAAACCTGTGGCTGCACGACTCTGAGTGGTTCCTGATGCTGTGACTGGATGCAAGCGCCTGCCGAGAACACCGACTGCCACCTAGCCAGAGCAGGGATGGGAGCAGTCGAGGTTCCCCTCTTGCCCGGCCGGCCTGCGAGCGTGGGAGGCGGAGGGGTGTTCTTCAGCGGGGCAGCTCGCCATTACCGCTTAGAAACTGTTGCTGCCGAGGGTTAGAGTTGTGTTTGTATCCTCACTGTATTTTGTTTTTTAAAACAGATTAAACGTTGTCTTTTTTTTTTTTGATAAATATTTAAAGGGACATGCACAGTAATGGCTACTTAAATACTTTTCTAGACTTGTAACAAGGAATGGGCTTGGTTTCAAATATTTCATGGATGTGAAGATGGAACAGGGAATTAAAATACTTGCTAATCTTGGGCAATAACCAGAATTGCTTATTGTGTTGGGTTTTGTTTTGGTTTTTTTAGGCCACTTGGCATTATTTGAATTACTTCATGGATGTTGTATTTAAAAAATCGCATTAAAGCAGCGTTACCGCGTCCGTTCTCTCTCCCCGATGCCAGTGCTGACCCTTGAGGCGGCAAAGCTCCACCTCCGCCCTTCCGGCCCCTGCCCGTCACGAGGCCGAGGCGGCGGCCCGCCCGCCGCGGCCGTTGGGGGCGGGCGCTTCTGACGCGAGGGGGGGTCCGCCTCCCTTCCGGTGGCGGCGGCGGCAGCAGCAGCAGCAGCATGGCGGCTGGCGTGGAGCTGGGCTTCGCGGCGGCGGCGGGGCCGGGCGGCGGCT
>VYZW01058419.1:0-56042 GCA_013401315.1 Balaeniceps rex | reverse complement strand
CGCCCCCCGAGGAGCCGCCGCCGGGCCCTGCAGCCGCGCCCCCCCGCCGGCTCCGCGGCGGCGCCGCTCTCTGCCGCGTCTGCGGCTGCCTGGGGCCCCGCGCCTGCGGGCGCTGCCGCCGCGCCGCCTACTGCGGCCCCGAGCACCAGGCGCTGGACTGGCGGCAGGGGCACCGGCGGTCCTGCGGGCAGCACGCCGCCGGAGGTGGGTCTCGGCCGGGGCGGGGGGCGCGCTGCAAGTTTGCCGTTGTCTCTGTCGCTTCTGAGCTGCGGTGGCACCCCCTGTGATCGGACGGTGCTGTGGGGAGGCCGGCAGTCCTGTCAGCGTGCCGAGCTTGCTCGTTAGTGGGCTAAGGGCCCGCAGAGAGAAGGAAGAAGGGCACTTCTTTTGCGCTGTTTTATCATTTATAAGGAAACTATCAGTAATTCTTTCAGATGCTTGTCTTTCTCTTAGATGTTTACTCAGTGTGACACAAGAATGTGGGATCTTTGTTGTTCCTGGAAGGCTAATAAATTGAAGGTGTACCTTTGGTCTCTTTCAAAGACCTCTCTCTTGTCCGCCTTGCGTAATAAAAAGCTGAAAGGATGTAGGCCAATTTCTTCCCTTTGCAGGCTACTTTTAAGATGGCTTAATCATAAATTGTAAAGGAACGTACAAAGGTGATGCCTTCACAGGATACTGTGAAGGTCAGTAGATGAAGAGAGTAGTTCCCACGAGTGTGCTATTTTAGAGACCCTTTTCTTAAACCATCCCCTCCCCTGCTCTCTTGTCTCATTCATACGCTTGTTTGTTTGCTGGTTGTTAAAGGCACAAGTAGAGAGTATTTAAAGGTTGTTTTTTTTGTCTTCAGAAGCATCACATTAATAACGGTGCAATGAAACATAGTGTGTGTGATGTATCTCCCGTTGTACAGTGTGGGATGCTAGTCCCAAAAACTTCAATTGTAGAAGGTGGAAAATAAGCAGAACGTTAAAAGTTGATTTGTGCAAACCAGGTTATGGGTCAGACATTTGAAATGTTTAATTGAAACAGTGAAAACCTGGAACGTACTAGTGCGTAGTTTATATTGTCATTACAGAAGGTACACTTGATGCGTTTGCGGAAACTTTGCTGACTCGCAATATGCAAAGGAAAAATAAGAAAAAATGGTATGGCCTCAGGGCACCTGATGCACACTTGACTTGTGTCCATATGCCGGTCAGAATGAGAGATGCACGAAGCTGTCAAACTGCACATTTTGGTTTTTAAAATGCAGTTGCTAACACTGTTTAGTCTGTCTGCCGTGTCTCATAGATTTACAAAGATTCAAAGCAACGCATCACATATTGTAGTGTTGTGCTGTCCTTAATATAAAATCTTCCTTATCTTTAAATCAGCTCTAGCAGTGATGTAAATCGCTCTTGCTCATGCTATGTTTGTGCTACATTTTTGCTATGTAGTTTGCTGTGTAGCTTTTGAGGGGGATGCATAATATGAGATGACATTGTGAAGTGGTATCTGTTTTCTGTTTTGTAGATGACTCGGCGGATGCTATTCCAGAGCATAACAAATTCCTTTTTCCGGAATATGAAATTTTGATAGAACCTGAGGAACCAGAATTTCCTGCTGACAGCAGTGTAGATCCTGATGATGAACAAGGAGCTATAGATACATCAAAGGACCCAAAAGAACAAAAGGAACTCAGAGTTACAGGCAGTGCAGGTAAGAAATAAGATGCTGTCTGTAGTGCTTCCTAATGAAGCTGGTATAAATATAAAATACCGTGATTTTTAAGTGTTTGTTGTTAACTACTGGTGACAAAAGGCTAAATCTACAGTCATTTGTGATGCAAGTTTTTTTGTATACATCCCGTAATATAAGTTGCTTTTAGGGGAGAGACTTACTAAGCCCCAACCCCAGGAGCTGTTGAAGCGGCTGTTGCTGCAGCGAAGCTGCAGGTAGCTGGGAGTTTTACTGTGTCCCTGTGTGCTTCCCGCAGGTAAGGAACAACTCCAGTGTGAAAAACAGGGCCCTGAGCATCTGCTGCTGGAGGACACTGTTGGAATCGTGAGATTGAGTTAGATGGTCTTGGCTTGACTTGGTCCTATTTGCCTTAATTTACAGGAAGTACTTAACAAATCTCCTTGTCTGTGCTGGAAGAAAAGTGCTGTGAGGCTATTTTAATTGACCTTGAATTAAGCAGTTGAAGTGCAGGCACCACCCCCCGCCCCAAAATTCACGATGTGTTTGCAGCTCACCGCACTGGCTTTGCACACACCTAGGGTGGAGAGTGTGTGGTGTTACAGGGGAAGGCCGCTGGGTTCCCAGCTGTCCCTTACTGTGGTCTGAAGCTGTCTCGAGACTGCTCGGTGCCCCACGTTGGCGTGAACGTGGGAGTGTCACAGATACGCTCTTCAGTGCTAGAGACTGAAGTCTGGCACGTGCACGGCACGGGTGGCCTTTTCCAGATGTCACATTCTGAAGGTTCAGCGATTCCTGCTGGGAGCCATAAACTTTGGTAGATTAACTCCTTCCCTTTCCAGTGTTCCGCTGCTGACATCTATGTTTAAAATGCAGTTAAAACTAGTAAATGGATGTGTGTGTGACTGAATCTTTCTAGGTCACAAAAAGAAAAAAAAAAAGTGATTTACAGTGGGAATGATTTTTGAGAGCAAAATGCACTTACAGGTACAGCATTGGTTTTAATTTTTGGCTCTCTTGCATTAGTCTTTAACCTTTGGGTTTTTTTTTTCTTGCTTAGGTGAAGCATTTCAAGCCTTAGATGAAGAGACATTGGAAGCAATGGCAAAACATGAGACTGAAGAAGACAAGATCTTCCAAATGTTTAAAGAGCGAATAGCTGCTGAACCAGAGCAGGTCAGAAGATTGGGCAGCCTTAGAACTTACAGGTTCTGGCACAGCATCCTGCTGCATCTGCAAAATGTTTCACTGCCTTTCATACCTACGGTTAGAAATGGCGATGGGGATGCCTCCTCATCCTCCATACACCTTAATCAGCATACCCTAATCTTCCTTACGTGCAGGACTTGATTCATGCTGAAGTAAGAATTTAGTACCTACTCATCTCTCTCAAACAGAAATTGGTCAGGATGAGAAGGCACAGGGGCGCTGAAGCCAGCATGGTGGGGGGAGGACCTGCCTGCCTCTGAAGTGGTTCTAAGCAAAGCAGGTGGTGAACCATCGCTCTCTTCCCCAGCCTTTGGCCCTGCTGGCTTTCCTTCTCAGCAGAACCAAAACTTCAGAGAGGAGCTCTTGTCGCAGTCACCAGCTGCATGGGGGTGGGGTGTTGGCTTGGCTTTTTTTAAGGTTAAAGAAATTAGTGATGCTTTAAAATGTCAACTATTTAAAACAGAAATCTCCCCCCATGTTATTTCTTGCTAACACAAGAGGCTGAAGAAAGCCACATTGTCAAACAAAAACATGGTTCCTGGTCCCATTCAGAGGAAACACAGGCCTAAATCCATGAAACTGGTGGAGGAAGAAGAAATCTCTCCATGTTTTACCATGTAGCTGAGGGGTGAGGGTGCACATCCAGAAAGTAGGAGTCTTGGAGTTTGTTCCCTCCTCTGTTTGGGGTAGGTGCATCACCTCCCTTTCTGACCATCCCCATACTGACTGATCTGTGTAAGAGTCCTCTTGTTGATAATGCCCGATTTGCTATGTAAATATTTAGACAGTAACAGAACAACAAAGGATATGAATGTCTGAAAGTACTTCCTTCTTGGACATCAGGACAGTCCCCTTGCATTTAGATGCAGAACTGCAAACAGAGCTGGGTTGGATTCCTGACTTTTCCGTACACTTCTGTCTGCTGATCTATCAACCTGCTGTTCCTCCATCTCAACCCTATAAAGTACCTGATGTAGCATTCCTGGGTCACTTTAATTAGAGAAATCAAATCATTGCAATTTATCCCTGGATCACTGAAAAAATGCTGTATGAATACTTGCATGATTCACATAGTTAAAGAAACTTTATATAAAGAACCTGTCTTATTTAGAATACGCATTTGCAACTGATAGACTTTGCCATGGGTATTACTTAAAGCAACTGACCTTTTTCTGCACCATCTTACCACTTTGTCTACATCAGTAAATACCAATTTTATACCAAGGTAAAGACAGTCTTGAAAACTTAAACTTCTGCTCTATTTCAGATTATTAGATACTGCAGAGGAGGAGAAGGCCCAGTCTGGGTATCAGGTGAAAATATTCCTGAAGAAAAAGATATCCCAAATTGTTCATGTGGTGCCAAAAGGATTTTTGAATTCCAGGTATATAAATTCATTTAAAGATAATATAGGTAATGTAGTTCAGGCTTAACAGGCTCAATTTGTATACGTGTTGGCTTGTAGTTAGAGCAGGGTAGTTGAAGTTGCTGCAAACTAACTATACTAAATTGTACAGAGCCCTTATTTACTATTGTAACTACTTTTCCCTGTAAGGTTTTCACATACAGAAGGTAAGTTCCCATCTGATAATTTGCACTGTCCATAAAATGGTGCACTTGTGAATATGGAACCATCTCTTAAGTAATGGGAGTCTGGTATTGTATATTTTAAAAAATATGCTTTTGTGACATGAATTGGAAATATGTCTGGCTGGAAGTATTCAGCTATAGAATTTTGAATGCTAGAAGCGTATGTATGGTGAATACACTTAATGTCATGCAAAGACAAAACATGGTTATGAAGGTAATTTCAAATGGAAGGAGGCTTACAAATCAGGCAACGCTTAGTCAAATAAATAAAACTATACCTAAAATAAGTAGGGCCATGCCTTTCATTCCCTGCGCAACTACTACACTGTTGGGAATTCCGAATTTATTTTATTTGAGCTGCTGTGTTACTTAGCTTTGATTGGGATTTTGCTGTGAGAGAACATAAATGAAGGCAGGACCCTTCTTTGGGAAGACACGCGGGGAGAGGGCGGAGAGCTGTGGCCTGCCTCTAAACCCTTGTTTTTCCTTGAAGATTATGCCACAGCTCCTGAACCACCTTCAGGTTGACAGCCTTGGAGAGAGCATTGACTGGGGAACGCTGGTGGTATACACTTGCGCTGACAACTGCGGTGAGGGAAATGAATACCTGGAAGAATTCATATGGAAACAAGACTTCTCTGCAGGCTCTATTTAACTTCCATCAAGTTACTAAGTTCAGTCATCTAAATAGAATACTTGCCTTGTCTCAGTGCATCTCTGCACTTGGCAAATAAAGATGAAATATTTTTGGATTGGTGAAAGTATCTTTTGTTGGTGACGGAACTTCAAGAACTTAGTTGGCTGTCATGATTTTCTTTGTGCTACTCAAAAATTAGCGTTAATTCACAGAAAAGCAGACTGCTCTAAGATCACTTGAGTGCTTACACTCAGGAGGTGTACAGAAGTCATAGCTAAGACAAAGCTGCGTAACCTTTCACTGTGGAACTTAAATCCATTTCTCTTTCTCGAAAGGTACACTGAATCGAACCTGGCAGTTGTTGCATGTTCTGATGGAGTGGTTATTCAAGATAAAATGCACAAAAATTGTTTTACCTGACTTTATTAACTGAGTTAAGCTATTTCTGCATGGGACTGTCTGGTGCAGAAACAGTTTAAACAGAGCCAGCCATACCAGAACATGTTTGTCTTGTTACTGCCTTGTAGCAGCAGATTTTGAAGCTGAATAGTACTGTAAGTCTGCCACATAGCTGAGTCAAGAGAAAAGTGAAACCGTAATGCTGAATTTACTGTGGTAGTTGCTTAACTACTCCTGTGGCTGTAGCTACATAGATAAGCCACTTTTTTTTGTGTCTCAGTATAGAAATTACTTCAGTTACATATTCCCTTAACCTGCTCAAACCATTCCTGTCTGCTTACCAGTGATTCTGAAGGTGATCTTTATGAAAGCCCTAGGCCCACTGTTGGTTTTTTCTTTAATTAATTTAGATGTTGGAAATACTCAAATGAGCAGGCAGGGAATGCTTTACATATAAGCTGTCTGGTCATCACAGAACTTAATTTCTAAAAGGGTAGTTTTAAGCCTTGGCACATGTCATGGAGCAGCAAACAGTATCTTAAGTCACTGTAGCTTGACTGATTTTATTGAAAACCATCCCACAGTTACTTAAGGCTCCAAGTTTTCCTGCAGAGTTGAGTTTTGCAGAGAAGTTGGTAATAGTTCAGGGTCCTGCAAAAACATGGGCAGTCATACAGTTACGTTCAAGAGCACGCAGGAATGTTCGTTAGCTCACAGCACACAGTGGTGTGGCACTGAAGGCGATGCAGTGTTTTGGTATCTTGAACTTACCCTGGCAGAGCTATGTTATTAAACAGCAGCTTTCTGATAAGATCCATGAAACCAATTATTAAAATGCCTGGAGAAACACTGGTGTATGCCCCTATGGGGGGAGTAGAGAAGACTAAGGGTTAAGGTCACTCAGGATTTGCAAACTGAGCAGTAGCAAAGCCAGCCAAAACTTCATTTTGTCTGGAATGAAACACCAACTCAGTAAATAAAGAGACCATGGTTACACTGGGGTTAGTTTTAGATAAAAGCTGTTTGAAAGAACGTGCAAGTCATAGAAAGGAGGTTACTATTACTGGAAATTTACTGGAGAAAAAAAAAGTTTATTTTTAGTTCTCAGCCCATTAAGCTTCAAGCACAGTTCAGAGGGACGATTATGTACATACTGACTCTAGTTGGAAGGGCTTTAACATTTTACAGGAAAACTAATATAGTGAGACTGTCATAGTTGGTAAAATACAAAAGTAGTAACTTAAATTCTAGAAGCTAAGCAGGGATATTTTGTTCCAATTCAGTCAAGTGTAGTTATTTCAGACTTGCGTAAATCCCATCTGTTGAACATGAGGCAACACGTACTTGAACACAGGCTTCTTCAACCAGTCATCTCTTTTCCTTTAACATACTAGAAATATTCAAGCTAGACGTTGCCAAGGATCTGACTGCTGGTAAGCAAGCCAGAGCATGGTTAAGATTCTCTCAAAACAACAAGTCACTTACAGTAATGCGTGTGCTATTGAAAAATCCAGATTAAATTAAAAAGTTTTCAATGTATTTAATTAAGTCTACCAGCTGGGTAATTTTAAAATTCNAGCCATTTTCATTAATAAATTTATTCTGTCTTGCTTAATACTGGAAAGAGGGAATGTGTCTGGCACCAAAGAAATTTAAAATTGAAAAAATTTAAAAGCTGAAGTTCTGAAAACTATAAAAACCATGGTCTTATGGAAGGAAGTTAAAACATATATACATGGCAATTTAAGTGGTTTATACATTGAGTGACACAGCTGCATTTGTCTTTTAAACCAACTTATGGATTTTCTATTAATAGAACTGGCATTAAAACTATTTAAAAGCTAGAATATAAATAAAACGTGGAGGGACTGCTCCAGGAACAGCCCAGTAAAGCAACTCAAGTAACTCAGTAGACATAATCAATTATACAGTTCCCCTTGAGCATCAGGGAAGTAGGCACTAACTGGGAAATAGTCCAAGTCCTGGTGTTGCAGTTTCACTGAAGTCCATCTCTTGTTACTGCTGTGCCATACGCAATACCTTTTAAAATATACCCCCGATTTCTCTGAAAGATGTAGAAACTGTTACGTTGTCTTTCTGAATCCCTTTAAAATAGGATAGATGTTTTCAAATGCTTCATAGATTTCTGCTCGCACTTTAGCACCTAGAGAAAGAGGGAATTAAGTTAGTTTGTACCTTTCGCCAAATACTTAATTTTAGCTTGTAGAATGTTTATTTGGATGCAACTCTATATAAAACCTATGCATATCCATAAATCCCTATTTTTACAATTTCTTTTTTAAATACCCATTTCATGTAGAGCATACGTTACCAGCCTTCTCACTGTTTATTCTTTGAGAATAAACTGGTAAAACTTTCATTAGCATTTTCATGCTTATGCTATACTTGCAAATGGGATTTTTCCACACATAATTTCTGCAGGAGACTCAAGTACAAAGCACAGCCCTACGGGATGTTTCTGCATAAAGGCCTAACTGGTGGAGCTTTTTTTGAGAGTGTGAACATCTGGGGAGCAAGGTCTGGCAATGGAGATGGCTGCAGAGGCCCACCACTTGCCATACTGCAGGGACATGCTCCTCCTTTTGTCCCAGAGTCTTGTGGGCTTTTTTCTCCGTAGTAAGACTCAGCACGAGGGGAAAAGGAAAGGTGTAGGTGGAGTGCCCGAGGTTGAGGAGGTCCTAGAGCTCGGGCATCTCCCCTTCTTTGGCTGCTGTATCAAAGGAGAAAGGCAGCAGCCTCCAGTCAAGCTGTCAAAGAACAGTTAGCTCAGTCACACAAACCCAGCACACAGAAACAGACTATCAGATTTTGCCAGAAACATCACCTGCGCTCTTACAGCTTTTTGGGCACCTGCATACTTGATTAGGATTCATGATCATTGCTTATACAGATTTAGCCAAACGTGTGGTTTGCTTCGTGTGTTCTCATCCACAGAATACTGTACCATCTGTTCTTTCTCAGTACTGTCTTCTCTGAAGGAAAGCGCCTAGCAAACTACATACCTCTGGCATCGTTGTGTGTTCTCTGTAACACAGTCTAAATCTAACCTACTGGAGTAAGATACTGTCTTCACTTACCAGTTAAAACCACTTTTCCAGAAACAAAAATAAGCAGAACAATTCTTGGCTTGATCATTCTGTAGATTAAGCCAGGAAACAATTCTGGCTCATAGCTGTAAGAGAAGAGAGTGACAGTGTTTAAACATGCTTGCGGACAATGTGTTCCAGTCTTTCATCTGCCAGACTGCAGGAATGGGCAGAGAGATGTAGACCTCACTGAAAGTTGGAGAGCAGCAGGGAAGATCACTTTGATGGGTTCGTTTTGGGCAACCTCAGTTACACCCGAGGCAGAGCAGCGATGGGAACAAAGATGCAGGTTTCTCTCTGGTGCAAGGGAATAATCTAAACAGATGTCACTCTCTAAGCTAGTCAACATGCAGCAAGAATGAAACATAAGCAAGCCTTTTTTTACCTGCTGAACTGCTGGTGTGTGAGTACCAATCCTTCTAATCTGATGGGAAATTTCACATCACAGCTGCCCACCATGTTCTGAATTTTGAAATCCAAAAATTTTGCAGGAAAACCCAGCTTCTGAACAACTCTTGCATACTTCCTTGCTGCCAGTCTGGATTGCTCCTCACTGAAGTGAGAAAAGGATATCCATATTATTTCCTCAGTTAAGTATTACTTGAAGCAAATAGCATTAAACCACAAATATTTAACTGGGGGAAAAATGTCTGTGTTGAGGGGGAGGGGAAGGTCACATGCAGAATTTTTACAACCAAAATTAACAACTAGCACTGGTTTGCATGCTAATTTTGGTACTAGGATCCTGAACACCATTAATGTTGTACTCACTGTTCATGAGGCAGAAAACAGTAAATTATAAATCCACATATTTCATACTCTTAAAATATCGACCTGAGTCCCTCTAATGAGACATGAGAACTGACTTAAGTTTTCAGTGTAGAACAACTTTGAACTACTACTGCTAGAAAATGCGTATTTCTCTAACAGTCTGTAAACTGCCAAAATCCTCTGCTTGATTCAGGCCAGGCATTCAAACCTGGGTTTAAGGCAACTGCACGGCCTTACACGATGCCGCAGAACTCAGTTTGCTTCAGTTTTGTAAACAGCTGAGGATCTGGTTGCTCCTAACAGAGAGTAAGACAACTTGAACTTCAAGCGTCACCAGGCAAAGAAAGCGTTTCCTGCACAGCTCTATTCATTCATCTCTGCTCATTAGCTTATTCCTTCTGGATTCCTAACAGACTTCTTCAGAGCAGAATTTCTCTCCTGCACACTGGAGTTAAGCTTATGTTTACTTTTGAATTCTTATGCTTCAATGATCATGTTAAGAACAGATCAGACTACAGGGACCAGAGACTTGGAGCTCTTGGCCCGAGGTGAATGAAACTATTCAATTATAAAATCACTCTTCCTCTGCCACTGCTCCTACAGTTTAAGCAGTTCCAGCGCATAGTCATTACCATTTTTAATTATTAGGGAAAAAACCANTAAAAAACAATTACTGCCCAAATCAGAAGAAAATACGTAGAAGAGCAGCTGTAAATAGTTGAAACCTATTTTTAAGTGTTTTACTAGATGTCCGAGAAGCCACAATGTTACTGCAGAGAAAAAGCCGAGAGTGGGGAAAAACCGCATAACTGCAAAGCCAAAGAAGTGAATATAATAACCTCCGCAAACCATTTTATCAGACTGTATGGAAGAGCTTCAGAAACAGAACTACCATTTCCCCTTTCATAGGGAAGTCCTTTCCGTCACGAAAAGACATTTTGTGAAGAAACATACATTAGTCTATTTGAAATAAGTGGGAAGCAAGCTTAGCTGTACCTGTACAACTTTGTTGTATATATACAAATACTGTATGCAAATAATAGTACTTCTAAAGCATCATTGTACAAGAGAAAAGACAGCCTGAATTAGTTTGCTTGTAATGCCTAAATGTACCTTTTCGCTCCTGTGCACACCATTTTTCCAGAGCTGAATATAAGTGCAGTAGTACGTGGTTCTCTTATTCTCATAATAACAGCAGCAAAACGCTGAAATATGAGCATTGGGACTATTAGTGATACATTGCTGTGATCATTACATTGAAGCCAAATTTGCATAATCTAAGTAGCAATTTATACTGTATCCCAAAGGAATACTAAGTTCAAACATACTTATGGATCACTCAAAATTTACTTGAAATGCTTAAATCATAAGTAGCTTCAAACACACACACTGAGAGGTAGAGTCAGACAGGAAGGATATTTACCATTGCATTCCTATTTTACTAAGCTCATCTCTCATTACTGTATATGCAACATATAAATAATGCTAACATTTGCAACAGAGCAATAGAGACAATCTTAAAAATAAATTTAAAAAAAATTTCCTCCGCATGTCTTGAAATTTGATCTGTTATAAGCAGGATGGAAGTCTATCTATCTGCAAATATTTTATGATCTGTTTTGTTTCTGTGTCTGGAGACCAAAGTTATGTGTAAACAGAAGTCACCTCAACTACCACAGTAGAACACAGCAGCCCACTTAGCTCTAGCTTTTTATTCTAAGTACTGTAACATCTCTGCCTGCATTTCCAAGTATTCTTAAACTCTTTGAAGCAAGAGATACTGGACACTGATGTGGGCATGTGCACGCACACGCACACACAAAAACCCCAAAAACCCACACCCCTGTTTGCCTGTCACGTTTAACTTGGACCAGCTCAACCGTGCAGTCCCATAAACTGTTCCACTGACATAACTGAGGCAGTAGCGTGGGTTACCTAACAGCACGTTTGTCAAACTATGGCTTAAATAATACAGCCAAGCAACACCTTTCGTTGATAGATGAATGTACTGCCTAGAAGTCTGGAGTGTGTTACATAATCCTTCTTGCTCTCTGCTGTGGAAAACAGCATTTCGTATTGATTTTTTTAGCCTACAAATTTTACACAGCCACCTACCCCTACCTTAAGAGTTACCATGGCATGCTCAAATTTTTGCTGCACTAATATTTTACTCACATGCAATTATGTAACAGCATCACTGATATAAACTTACAGTAACAGTTATCTATCACATATGCCTGCATGTGTGCTTTAATCTCTGAGAGCAGAGTTCAGGTAAACTGTAGCAAAATCCCAAATACTAAAACAACAAAAAACCCCACACCCCAGGAAAACTGAAGCCTTCCCAAGGCAATTCAATTCAACTACACAACATCTAAATTTTTATTAGAAATAGTGTCCAATGACTGTGGTTGCAAAGATAACATTTCCAAGAGGAGTCACCCAAATGAAAAATGAAGTGACATAATTTTCTTGATTCAACACCCCCGGTCCTCTGCTGTTGTTCAAAGTTTCCTGAGCTAAAAAAAAATCCCATGGTTTAACAAACTTCTATTTAGAAGCAGCANAAAAAAAATCAATTTCATTTTGCTGTTCCACCAAACCTAGCCATTGGGAGCAAGGAGATGGTGGGAGTACTGGGGGACAACATGTAGGAATGGAGCTCAGAGGGGAAGCAAGACTCTAAAAACCCAGTGACTGCGCTGCAACCACAAGAATTCCAGGGGAGCAGGCAGGTGGAGGAAGCCACAGCATATACAGAACAACCGTGGCTCTGGCAGGAGCCCAGGAGTTGAATTCTTCCTTCCTTTCTTTCTCCTTGTTGGGAGACAGGGAAAAAGACTTCATCATCAGACATTTCACAGTAATATGAAAAAGGAACTTTCTGAGCACTACAAACATGCCCATATGAACAGCAGCAGAGGCCAGCTGTACAGCAAAAAACTTTGCCACTGTGTAACACCGTTGGTTAGGTTCTTCCTAAATATGCTGTGTTCTTTCTAAATCTACCAAATTATGACCTCGCGTAAAACACAGCTAAATCGGTATAAGAATACTATTTACTAGTTTGACAGAATCTTCTAAGTTTATTAAAGATTTCTTTCTTAACTAGAGTATAAAACTGCATCTATAGTAGGAAAGTTTTTCAATCTGTTACAGCAAACTACACCCACAACCTGTGCCTTTCGCATATCCATCATAGGATGGACTCGAATACGTTTCTCTTACCTTGGGATTATATTCAGCATTTCGGGCACGAAGCGCAATAGTTTTTAGGTCAAGTTTGCAACCAAGATTCACCGTGGACACAATATTCCTGAAGATAGTTCAGAGAAATACATTAAAAAGACAATAAAGAATTCATGCGTCTTCCTCATTTTTAACCATGCTTGATTAATTTTATTTGGGTTTTGTGTTTTTCTTTTAAATTTGTTTCTCCAAATGAGTTTAAATGACATCTTTCCTACTGATAGGAGCACTGAGCAGTGTTTTGGGTCAGGAACCTCCTTTTGTAGGGCAGTAGCTCCTAAGGCATGATTGCTGCTTCCTCCTTATCTGCCAGCTATTATAAAAAGTGTCTCATGAGAAGACTCTCTATTTCAGTTTGGCAGGAAAAATTCTTGATGCTGAGAGCCCCCACCACAATCAGCGAAGCTGCTGGAAACAGGAGAAAATGAGGTAGCAATAGTACCATCTGAAATTTTCCTTGGTATGCCCTTCAAGGAGGAAGAAGAGGTGCAGGACTAAGTGGGAATGACCCAGGAGGTAAACCCATTGCCAGGCGATGGGAAAGCAGGTCTCTAGAAAGTTTAAGAGAAGTTCCTAGATGCAAAATTTCCTTGGAAACTTGTTTCCTGGCAAAACCCTTAAATCTAAAGGTCCTCAATGGGGAAAAAAAAAAGAAATACAAGGAACTACTCTTTCAGTGCAAAATTCATATTATTAACCATTTCTCTTTGGGCCTTCCATAAATTGCTGTAAATGTCTCTTTAAAACTAAAGTTCAGTGAAATTACTAAGCCTAGAACTAGTTCAAGGGTTTTTTCCCCTTATCACAAACTCAGCTGTAGCCATGAACTAGAAAAGGGAACATGGAATATTAAGTACAGCTCAGCTCTAGCTCCTAGACTAGCAACTAGTTTCTTCCCCTCTACCTTCCTAATTTCCTTTTCAGCTGTGATAGTTCCTGTATGCTGCTTTAATACCTCACTAACAAAATTCTATGCACAGTGAAGTGGAGCTGTTTGCAAAGGGGAGCTGTTTGCTTTTCCGTGAACAGGTCACAAGTATCCAGTACATTACAAATGAGAATGTATTTCAAGGTATACATATTTTGAAATACCAGGTTATCAACCTAGACTACTTTATAACTAAAGCACGATGAACTCCTAAAGTGCATAGAGTTAAAACTTACAATGATGCTAAATGAAGACATATATAACATCTTCCACTGGTATGCTTAAAAGATGTACGGTTGACACATCGCTAAGAAACTGTTTATATTACTAAGTGGCTTAGTAACAAAGCTAAGCTAAAAATAAAAGCAAAAATTACTCATATAGCTAGAGGAGACCCATGAATTCTCAGGACCTCCCTTTCCACCAAAATGCAGTACCCAATTCCTGATGTGGCTTTGGTCCTAAGTCTTTAAAGGGCTACCTGAGGAAGGACATGCTGCACTAACACAGGGCACACTCACTGTAGCTGTGGCACTATCCCAGAGCTCTCGGACGCTGGTGTTGCAGGAGTTATTGGAGTCATTGGAGTCATTGGAGAGGGGTACAGAGGTGTGGTTCCTGGTAAAGGGGCTGTGGTAAGAGTCTGTGAGTGGAAGAGCTGGGGAGTTTGACCAGATGTTCCCTGTGTCGCTTGCTGTGATGTAGATTGCTGCGCTGCTTGTTGCTGCTGCTGCTGCCGCTGCTGTTCCTCTAGGATGGACAGACTGTTGGTGCTCTGGACAGGCTGTGGTGTCAGTCCTGTGCCATATGGCATCATCGGGCTAAAAATTGGAATTCCTGGAGTCATTGCACCCTACAGAAGAAAGCATGAAACAGAAACCACAGATCCTGTTGGCTCCATTTTGTTTTTAAGAGAAAAAGCTTTCAGGAGTCCAAAAATAAATCAACGTAAGTTGATTATATCAAACCTGAGTAACTCGCTAAATAAATAGCTAAATAGTAGTAACTCGCTAAACCCAAAAAGCCCTTGGAAATGCAGTTCTTCTATAGAATAATATATTATCTCTAGGAATCCCTCAGTTCTAGCACTGTTCATGTCCAGCCAGTGATGCTGATAACGCTTCTCACACTACCTTGCAAGCATGTCTCAACTTTGACCCACAATTTAACTTGCAATTATTTGAACAAAGACTGTGCTCATTGTACTAAATGCATTCAAAGCACAGTGACAGTCCACTATGTGTAAGTTAGTTTAAAGCGCAACCACCAAAATTAGATTACTATTTCCAACTTGTCAGTCATGTTTCAACTTAAAGGAATCTCACATATCTGCATGTTTCTTATACCTCTGGATATACAAATTGATGGTTTTAAAATTCTGCTTTATACTACTATTATTCTATACCTAGCAGAATTTTTCAGATCTGCAAACAAAAAACCTGAAGTTACATGCAAGAAACGGAAAACACTTTCACAAAGAAATTCAGATCACAGTTGCATATTAAATCATTTGTTTTTACCTGAGGGGAGGCTAAGCCTTGAGCATAGGGTGGCAAGCTGTTGTTCTGATCCATGATTCTAGTTATTTCTTTGGTGAGGCCAGAAGTATTTCCTTCAATTAATTTAAATTAACTTCAAATCCAAGAGGGTTTTTAACCTTTTAAAACATTCCAGCAAAGTAGCTTTTTAGGCCAAGCTGAAAGTCTTAGGAAAACATCAGCTCCAGAGAAATGTGTGTTACGAGTCTAAAATACTAATCAAAGTCTGAAAAGAGAAAAAGTAGTATCTTGAGAATAATATCTAAACACAAAACCAAAAGCAAACCTATCAGCTGCTGAGTTAGACAAGAGACACCCACGTACAAATATATATAAGAACATTCACACACAGGCGCAAACGCACAATCCATAAAAATAACCTTTTTCAGGCACACTCTATAGAACCTTTGCAGCATGCTTCTATTGAAGCCCTTGGCAGGTAACCTGACTCACATGAGCAGGCCTCTGTCTAACTGAACCCTCCTGCACAAACAACTCAAGCTGTTAATGCCCATTCTACTCCAAGCTTTGCTTTAGCTGGAAAATCACTGATTTTTTTTTTTTTAGAATTGAATTCCACTGACTGCTAACGGACAAGCTTACTGACACATTGCTTGTAAGTCTCTTCCTGGCCACTTTAAGGCTTGGGCTTCAAAAATATTTCTTGTTCTATGGGAAAAGTATCACTGGTCAAATCAGAACTAGCTAACCCTCTTCCATCCACTTCCATAAAATAAAGCAGTAACACATTTCAAACAATAATGACATGTGCTTTATGAGAAAAAAAGAAATACATGAAAGCCAATTTCAGGTACACAAGTGAAATGTATACAGGGGTTTTTATTATTTTTTTTTAAACTATACCTCTGTTGCTCTGTTATGGCAATAAACAACACAAGTGGAGAATTTAAACGTTACACCTTGATATTAAATATTTTCCATTATATTATAGCTTTCTTAACTAGATACCTATTGCCCAGAAATACTCAAGGTAATTTTTAGGTCAGAGGTAGACCACCTCAAAATCTGACGAAAGCCTACTCAGCCTTTTTTTTTTTTTTTAGGTATGAGAACTCAGAACTACATTAATATTTATACTGCAGCTGAAAAGGCATGCTTTTTTTCCCTGTGACCATAAGATAATATTATCTTTGCCCTCACCGAAGGTATCAAACAGAGCATCCAGGTTTTATCACCTGGAGATAGGAGTGAATTAGAAGCCTAAACACTACCCCAGAAGAAACAAAGTCAACTCCTCGACAGCCCAGCTGTTCAGTAAGAAGTCTAGATACCAGGCACGCCAGAACCCGCAGTCAGGACACCACCTACGCAGAGGTCCGTCTGGTAACCGCCTAACCGTGGCTCGCTCGCCTCTGCGCTACGAGCGCTGGGGAACGTTTTTGTCGACGCAACAGAGCCCAGAGACAAGAGATACCCCGGTGAAAGCTCCGCCCCGCCCCCCGAGCCCCTTTTCGGGATCTCTCCCCGAACACGCAGCAGCGCTCGGAAAGAGCCACTTTCGGCATGAGGCGACCCTTCCTGCTCCTCCGCGCCGCCCAGGCCCCCCACCCGCCCGAAGACCGGCCCCAGCAGCGCGCAGCCGCCCCCGCCGGCAGGGCCGCGCCACCGCCGNAGAAGGGCCCCGGCCCTGCGGTGGCGCCGGCGGGGAGGTGCAGAGCGAGCCCGGCCCCGCGCACCGTCCCCGCCCTCCAGGCCCATCGCAGCCCCGCTAGCACCCGCCATCCCCTCCCCGGGCAGCGGGGCGTGCGGCAGCCCCAGGGAGGAGCGGGAGGGAAGGCGGGGGCCGCGCGGCCGGTACCTGCCGCTCCCGGTACCTGCCGCTCCCGGTACCTGCCGCTCCCGGCGCCACCCCGCCGCCACCGCACAGCGGCCGCGACAGCCAAGCTGCACTCCGCGCCGCCGGCGCGTCCCGAGCACGTCACTTCCGCCGCGCGCCCGCACCGCCCTCCCCGCCGCCATCTTCAGTGAGGGCGTAGGGAGGTCGGCGCTGCGGCCGACCCTCCAGCCCAAGGAGCGGGGCCGGCTGGCGCCCTGCTTCGGCGGGCGGGTGGGGGACCCGTTGTTCCCCAGCAGTGCCCAGCGTTGGCACGCGTGGCTCCTGCGCCAGGCCTGGCCGCCGGCTCGTGTCCTGGAAGGTTCCCCATTTTCTAGCTGCGCAAACGCCACCGTTGCCGCAGAGTCGCGCACCTCGCGGTTCTGGCTGCTGTCTGCGCACGGCTCCCGCGGGGACTTCTGCAGCAGCAGCTCTTCTTCCCAAGCAGGGGGACGCGCTCCTCCTCTGGAGGACCACACGCGTCCCCTGCAACTCCCTGCTTCCCCGTCATTCTGCCCGGTCACCTAGTCCTGCCTCTACCCCAGCCCTTTCCGCTTGTTTCTACTTCTGTGCCGTGGTGCCGGGCCCCGCATCCCACGACCCACCTCAAGGACCTTGTGTGCTTCCGGACCCCTGCTCTTCGCGGCGTTTTTCTAGGTGCTCCCCCCTTTTCCAGAGCAGGAACTCTGGAGTTCCCCCGCTCCGCGCCTGCTTGGACACAAGGGGGTCTTTGATCACCTCACCACAGCTGCCATCAACCTGCCTGCTTCCACGACCAGGCCCTCGGAAGACAGGGGCTGACAGCGCTGGGGACCGGGCACGAATCGGTGCCGTGCCCGGGGGGCCCCGCCAAGCCCAGGCTGGGACAGGCCCTGTGGGGACAGCGCACGCAGGGCCCACCGCCTGCCCACTGGCAGGGAGCGGGCCGGTGAAAGCGGGGCACCGGTCACCGCCGCTCCCAACGGCTGCGGGCACGCCAGCGCCACCCGCCTCCCGCCCGTGCGGAGCTTGGCGTCCTCCAGAGCAGACGAGAGGAGGCTGCGTCTGCCCTCCTAGAGCGGTGGATCGCCACTTCCGGTTCCGGTGCCGCCATTTTGCCGTGAGACAGCACCGAGCTGGGCTGCAGGGATGTTGTCCACCGCTGGTTACACGGACTCTAGGCCCGAGATGGGCTACGAGCTTGGCGCGCCCTTGCAGTACCGCTTCTCGCCCTACACCTTTAACGGAGGGTGAGGAGTCGCAGGCAGGGAGTGGGGCGGGCTGAGGCACCCTCTTCCCGGAGGAGGGGGCCCTGAGGAGAGTGGTGGTAGGGCTGGGTCTTCCTCGTCTTACTCTTGCCTCCCCCCAGCGCTCTGTGAGGGTTTGTCTCCCCTTTCGAGCGCTGCTTTGTAGAGAAAGGGGAGCAGCACGGAGGAGAGCTGGGCTCGGCCTTGCCCTGGGCTGAGCATCCCGCGGGTCCTTGTAGCTTTTCGGGGTGTTCTTGCATGTCTGTGTGGCTTTTGGCACACTCGGGCTCCCTGAACTTTTACGGGTCAAAATAAGCACCTTCCGCTCTCCGCGGGGTTGTTTATAGTGACTCATAGTGGTCATATTACCAGCTTTTAAACCTGTAACTGGGTTGAAAGCTATCTTGTCATAACTGTTAAAGTTAGGTGATGTTTTACAGACGCTTGCTCTGAGTTGGTGACAGGATCTGGCCAGGATAGTGGTGTTTCAATTTTTTTTTTTTTTTAATAATGCCTAACTGCTTTTTAAAGGGCGTATGTTTGTCACTTAATAGGAGCACACGTGGCTATCAGAAAACTAGCTATTTGGAAGTAAATAACATAGGATAAGATCAGATTTAAAAAAGTGATTATAATTTAAGTATAATGATACTGGTGCTTAGTATTTGGCTGGAGTGGTTTTGCTTGGAGAGCCAAGCTGTTTTAGAAGGGTGAATCCTTCATTAGCAGGTATCTAAAATTGCTAGTCCACTGAGTCTGGTTTTTGCATTGTATAGAAACTCTGTTTTACCAAGGTTCCATACAGTTTTAAGTCAAAGTAGAGAATCATGTACATATATTTTCTTCAGTGTATCTTCTTTCTCTAATCTTGAGTCCCATGAAGGGATGTGCATAGTGGGAAACATAGCAAGGAATATAAGATGCTTGACAAAACATGAGTCTGGATATAGAACTACTATCTAGTCTGTTCCTCTGTTGCCTAAGAAAATATTTGTGCTAAAAGTCATGATTATGTGCATACTCTTCTTTAAGGACTGTGTTGGCGATTGCTGGAGAAGACTTCTGTATCGTTGCCTCTGACACACGACTGAGTGAAGGTTATGCAATTCACTGCCGGGACAGTCCAAAATGCTACAAACTGTGAGTCCAGATCTTGTAAGAATTGATACAGATGAAAGATCTTTTATACTGGTGAGCATGTCACCTGCCTGGAATGGTCTATCACTTTAAGCAGAATTCTCAGAAAAAGGATAGTAACAAAACTGATTTTGGAGTCATGGTGACTCTTGCTGTAATGCAAGATGTGATGTGATGTTGTAAATACAGCTAGATTTCTTGTCGCATGCTCTTGAAGTTAGCTGATAACAGAACATTTTTAGCATGATACAAGGCTTAATGTAAGCTAGGTGGGTTTTTGGCTGGATAATCAGAAGAACTTTTGTCTTAACTGTAGCAAAACTTAATCCTGTGGTAACTTGTTCTGCTTCATCAGGACACCTGGTGTTGGGACACAAGTGTGCCCACTGCTGCCAGTTGTACTGTGTTTCTCTAGTCAACCATCTGGCACTTCAAAGAGGTGTTTGTTTTAGGAGAGGTAAACCTGTCAGTAGTTCCATTATTGAAATTTTTATGCTTATTGTATGCTTATCTTGACTCACCTAGATAGCATCGCCTTAGGTTTAAAAATACATATTGTTTACGTTCTTTTGACTGTAGCAGGTGTTTACCTAGTAGGCTGCCATCAGCTATGTAAACATCCTCTAGCAAGACTGAATGGTAATAGCTAGAGTTAGGGGTGCATGAAGAAATTAAGAATTTCTTTTTGTCGGTCTTGCTGTGGAAGTCAGTGGATTGAAGAAAGACATCTGCGTGGTCCTGCGCTTCATGGGTCCTCTCCAAGATGCAGGTTGCAGCTACCTTTTGTACACAAAATTTCTGGTACTACGTTTTAGACAGCTGTTTCTGACAGCGTTAGAGAAACTGAAAATATATTTGGTGTTTTCATAATAATCTACTGTGTAAGAAAGTGATATGGTTCATACTAAATCTAAAATCACAACAAAACTTTACGTTTTACAGAACAGAACAAACGGTCATTGGATGCAGTGGTTTCCATGGTGACTGCCTTACCCTTACTAAAATTATTGAAGCAAGATTAAAGGTAGCTAACTATCTTATTGTATTTAGAAACTTATATTCTTAGTATCACATTTGAGACCAATAATATCATATGTTTTAAATATACTTTTTGCTCGTTTTCTTCAAGTGTTTGTCTCGTAACTATGGCTGTATTGCTAGGGAAAGATCAGGCAGGGGAAATTGATGCTGTGTTCTTACTAAGTGTAACATCACAAAGAATGGAAGAGCTGGAGAGGGTAATGTTAGTGAGGCAACATCTATTCTTTGCAAAACATTGGAGAAATGTTAATTTTTGGCTTGTAAGAAGGCTTTACTTTTAGACCAGTGTGTTTTCAGTAATCATGCTGGTTAATAATCTTGCTTAGCGTCAGATTCTTCTGTAGTGAGGTTACAGAAAATGTAATTCTGATTGAGTGTAAAATGTCGTGTTTGACTTTCTTCTTGGACATGCGGTACCATTTGCAGATGTACAAGCATTCCAATAACAAGACTATGACTACTGGGGCTATCGCAGCAATGCTGTCTACAATTCTGTATTCTCGACGTTTCTTTCCTTACTACGTTTACAACATAATTGGTGGACTTGATGAAGAAGGTAAGACTTAAACAAAAAAGAAGAAAAGAGGGACTAAATTTCTGTAGGTGAATAGCTATCTTTTTACATCTCGGGCGTACTGATGGAATAACAAAGTTTGTGTTCCTATTCCTAACACCTACCTTTAGGCATTACGGTACTTACACAGGTCAAATGCATATTAGGTATCTGACTTGTTTCCTAGTTTCTGCTACTAACTTGATCTTCCATTTCTGAAGGTCTGAAAGTCTAAAAACTATGTTATAATTATTTAATTACAAGTGAAATCTGCTGATGTTGCTTACCTCTCATACTTTACTCTAGACTGGAACACTTTATAACAGCTTTGCTGGAATTCTTAATTGTATCTTTAAAGGAGTTGTTAGCAGTAAAACTGCATATATTTTACTCCAGTCTGTCAGTGTGGTAGAGGTTATTAAATACGAAGATTTACTCCAGAGACAGATCTCTGCAAAGAGATTTTTAAATGTTAACTAATCTCTAATGAAAATTATGACTTCTACATGGAAGCTGTAGTTTAACGTATAGCCCTTCCAGGACTTACTGGGCTCTTGTCCAATGATTTGGTTGGGTTGGTAAAACACTGTTCTCTGGCTTTGAGCAGGAGCTCAGAGGTGGTCTTGTTTGGATAATTTCAACCATTCCCCCCAGTTTGTTGTTACCATTAAGTTACACTGCTTTCCCAGTCTTGCTAAGACATGTCTACCATATGTGGAGCCTGGAGAGGGATTAGTCTGCCCTGCGTAATGGTAAATCTCAGATTATGAGGGTGCTGTAGCAATTGATGAGAAATAAGAGTGCAGGTTTGCATGCATAGGCTTAATTTGGGTGCATTAAGATGGATTCATTCTGATTTAGTGTTACTTTCTGGATCTCTGCTAGCTTTCTCGGGGCTGCTCAGCTACCTGTGCTGTGCTGCCGAGTGTGCTGGCCAGTTTACTAAATCAGCTGCAGCCTGTCAGAACAGAAAGGATGAGCTTGGCCAGGTGCTGTGTTTTGACTAGTATGTCCTCATCCAATGCTGATGCTTCAGAGGTACAGTATGTCTGCATCTCTGGTGCTGGCGCAAGCTAATAAGCTTTGCACAACCTGGCCTGACTCCAGAGGGGAGCGTGTAAGAGACCACAGCATTATCCCTGGTTCTGGGAAGGCGATGCAGAGGCATGCAAGCACGCTCTCTGGAGGTAGTTCAAGAACTGTATTGTTCAAGAACGATGGCTAAACTGCCTCTGTGCTAGCTTTAGAACCAGCAGACCTCTTTGTGCAGCACTGTGCACTAGTACATTCTACTGCTTTGATTATTCTGCATCAGCACTTTTTCTGTGGTAAGTACTGCAGAAAACATCTGTTAGAGCATGGTTATAGCTTAAATATTGAAAATAACATTGTATATATTACCAGGTCACAACCATAGTGAGCCTACTGTACAAAGCACTGTCTGAACATACTGCAGTATTGTTTGGTAAAGGTTTGCTGAGTTCTCTAGTACTCCAGAGACTGCTTATGGAGAGAGCTGGTTTTTGATGTAAAGGCATATCTGTATTGAGAATCTTCCTGGGTTGTGGTTACATACTTTTTTTTTTTCCAGGGAAGGGAGCGGTATATAGCTTTGATCCAGTGGGCTCATACCAGAGAGATTCTTTCAAAGCAGGTGGATCAGCAAGTGCCATGCTGCAGCCCTTGCTTGATAACCAGGTAAAATAGTTCTCTTTTTTTTCTTTGTTCCCCCTGGCTTTTCTTTTAACCATCTCAGTAAACATTTGTGACATTCAAATTAATGTAGCTTGACTTTTGGGGAATATTAGTTTTGAGGGAAATTTTAAATGTATGACAGGTAGGACTGTTAATCTACACGTTTATAAATTGTGGGGCTCTACCTTCCCAGGAGAAATCAAATTTTTGCTTTAGAATCTGTTCAGGTTTTTAGTATGCGACAAACAGTTTAAAATACAGGTAAATGTTTTAATTGGGGAATTACATTTCCCATAGAAGCTGTTTGTTTGGTTGGTTTTTTGCCCCTGGGTTTTTTCCTAGCCAATAATGTAAATATGCCCGTTACTTAGCATGAAATAATACTAAATTAAGAAGATAGAATTAGTAGGTGTATATACATTTTATCACTTAACATACACTGGTTTAAAAGTCTTAAGTTTTGCATGACTCGGACACCATTTTCGAAGAATGTTCTTACAAAAAACTGCTGAAAACTTATTCAATTAAATCTGTCTAAAAATACGTGAAGAATATTTTCATGTTTAATTGAAGCTGTTAATTGTTGAATGAGAGAAACACCAAAGCATGTTTTACTCATTTTATTTGCCGGTATTGGCATTGGTATTGTTTAGTCAGTTGAGCCTGATGTCAACACAACTTTTGTGCTTTAAAAAGCTATAAGCACTCTTAGTTCTTACCAGCAGAGAAAGGAATAGAATCTTCCCTTTTTTTTTTGTCTTTTTTTAAACAACGCCAGGTTCTCAGTTTTGACTGAGTTTTGAACTCTATTAACTGAAGAAAATAAAACATCTTCTGCAGCAACCAAGTTGTCATAAGCTGGTTTTTATCGCTTATGAGTTTGAGACATAGTAAGTGACTCTTCCGCTCCTTTTCCAGTTCTGATGCTTAAGTGGACACTTAAGTTGATCAGCTAAAATACACTATTTAATAGGACCGGTTATGCTCCAGTATAGACTGTTATTTTTGAATTCTAGGTATGTTTAGGAATATTTGCTTTTAAGACATGTTCCTAACTAAGAGAAAAGGCTTTTGTGCAGTTCTGATACTTACTGCTAACCCAGTGAGAAGTTTCTGAAGAATTAGATCAGTTCAGATCTGAACGTTCATTGTGATCTTGTATGTGCTGAATGGGTGGGAGGAGCTATGCGGGCTGTATACTGGATCTGCTTCTAGTTACTTTTGTAAGGTCATTAGCACTGGCAAAGTTCTGATCATACAGCTGTAAACTCTGTGGAGGGGTACTTCTGCCAGCTTTGGGTTTCCAAAACAGACCAACCATTTCATTTTTTTACGTTGTCTAAATCTGCTCATTCTAGTGCAGAGACTGAAACAGCTTTCATGCTAGATGGATCATACCTCCTTTAAAATGCATTTTCATCTTTTCTTAGATTGGCTTCAAGAACATGCAAAATGTGGAACAAGTACCTCTGACCCTGGAGAAGGCTTTGCAGCTGGTTAAAGATGTCTTTATTTCTGCTGCTGAGAGAGATGTGTACACTGGGGATGCACTTAAGATTTGCATTGTCACAAAAGATGGAATTAAAGAGGAAAGTGTCCAGTTACGAAAAGACTAAATTCAGTTCACTTATAAACACGTAATCTATGATGTACAATCTACCTGTATTATGAAGACATTTGTCCTATTAAATTTTTTCAAGAAGCTCAAAAACTGTAATGCTGAATATTTTCTACCTTTGTTAGAAGGTTTTAGAAACCAGAGCAGTTCATGGTAAGGACGCAGCTGAGAGTCAGTTTCGTTCATCTCTTCTTAATCTATTGATCAGTCTAATTCCAATGTCAGTTTAACCCCCTTTTTGCAATCCCTTATGCTACAGTATGGAGGAGTTTAAACTTATTAAAATTTAGGTTCACAGACTTTTCTGATAATGGTTTCAGTTCAGCCTTGGTTTAGTGAGAAAAGCATTTGTTGTGTTCGTGCTGCCTTCTCTGCACTTCATAGCTTGCTTTTCCTATCTTCTCCTTTATCTCTCTGACATGCTGTCCTGGCATTTGACCTCTCTGTACTTATTTACAGAGACTATAAATATGAGTCACCTGAGACCAATTTCTCTCTGTAAGAAAAGAATGTTAAATGGAATCTTCCAGAGTTTAGTCCTGGACTCTGCATCTGGGCTCACCTCTACGTGTTTCTATTCGGTTAATGCCCAAAATCTGAAGCATCATCCTTTTCTGGCTGCTGATGGAAAATAACTCGGTATGGAGATTCCTGAATGCCTGTTAATGTCTGGGGGCTTTGTTAGCCCTACTACTGCTTTTGATTCTTGGGAAATTGCATCAAGTGTAGGCTCTTTGTCTGATGTGCTGTATAGCACTCCTGGAAATTGGCTTGAATACCAGGACCTTTAGAAAAGCAGAGCTGCATTATCAAGGGCAAAATAATCTTCTCTCACCCAGGAATCCTTTCACAGTCTGTAGCTATTTAGAAAAGGACTTACAAAATATCTCGTTGCTTGAGGTGGCATACTTGTTTTTTATAAAAACAATTTTGCTGATGTGTTTGACCGTACAGTAACCTTGTCTTCTGTTTGCAGGTGGCTGCCTGCCTTCTGTGCAGCATTTCAGGTGCTGTGCATTTTTCCTAGCTCTGGCTAGTCTTCACCAGCGATGGTAGTCTTGGGCTTTCTGGATGGTTTAAATAGTGGGTAGCATTTTGAAATGCAATAGTCAAACAGCTAGTGCGTTTAAACTGACTCTAGCTGTGTTCAGGAAATCCTGTGAGTGGGAACTTGAACAGTAGCTGTTTCCCAAAGTGCTCATGAAAACACTTGACCAGTGGGTGCCACTGTTGGGCAGAGTAAGGAGGGAACACCTCATCCCTGGGTAGTTAAGCAATAAGGAAGGAGCACAGCGTCCCAGTCCGAATAATGCTGGGGCTGAAGTCACTTGGTCACACAAGTCAGAACTTCCAGACAGGTTCAGGTAACTTAGTGGGATGTTTAATGTTATTTGCAAAAGTCATCTTAAGTGGGCGAGGTTAGGAGTATGAATGACTGTGTAGCTATACTCTCTTCCGTACTGAGCAAACTGCACACGGTGCACTAATTCTAAGAACAGAAAGCTTGTGTATCTTTAAACTACAAATCTGCAATACCAAATTAAATACATGCTCTGTTATTTCTATAAAATTCAATTAAAGCACTTTAAGCTCGGCAATCTTTGATAACAGATTTATGTTGAATTGCTCAAGTGTTTCACAATAGAGTGTTACAGCTTTATGCAGAGCTGGTGAAGTCTAGTGAAACTGAATAGTATTTAAGTTGCAAAGAAAAGCAGCCGAGGGTAACAAGCTGACATGCCTGCCTTTGGGACAGGTCTGTTTGCAGTATGCAAAACCTAAACAGTGAAGGGAAGGGCAACAAACAAGGGGAACTATCTAATTTGTACCTGAATTAATTTAATGTTCTTACAGGATGCCAAATGTGTAGGAAAGTTGCACAGGTTAAATTTAAAAAAAAAAATTATATATTTGGATGCTTTTATATTTAAGGGTAAATTTTACATCCAAAATAAATGCATGGCCAAGAGATTTTAGGAATTACTTGTTTTAGTCTGAGGCATCTAGGCCTGTCTCTGTAAGTCGTTTTAGGAGAAATACGAGGTGATTAGAGTGTTCAGGTCTCATTTGCAATCTCGGAAGAGATAAAACAGCAGGTACTGTGGATGCAAGTTTTCCTGCCACCGTGTGTCAGTGCTATCCTGTTGGAGCACTTGTGCAGATGAGCTGGCCATTTTGTAACCTTTTCAGTTTTCCATTTCCCTGCAGAGTACAGCTGGCTGAAGAACCGGCAGGGAATGGAAGCTTTTTCACAGGCCCATTGGGCTGAAAATACCAAATTTCTTTTTCAGAAGGTAGCACTGCATTCACTCCCTCTGTGGATGGGTTTGGAACCAGTGACGTGGGAAGGTTTGTTTCCCAATTTGTTTTTCACTTCCCAGTTATGCCTTTCTCTGATGTCGTCACCGCTCATGCTCAGGGTCGGGAGTTGCAGGAGTGACAGAAGATGCGCGGGTACAAAAATGTTCATGGGCCACTCAGCTAGAAGTTACTTGCTCATTAGTATTAAAACACATTCAAAAGTTACAGATGTCAGATGTGTCTTAGAGAGAAAAGGCACCAAGAGGGTTATTTTCTTTTTAAAATGCAAAGTTACTTAGCTTTGTTTGCAAAGATTGTCATCACCTGGGGGTGGAAGGTAGGAATGCTCTGACTGTCTGCAGCTCTCCTTAGTTCTGTGCCTGTACTTCCTATGTGTAAATCAGGTCAGTAGTTATCTCGCATCATGTCTACAATGTAAATTAATAGTTTATGAAGCACTTTGAGCACTATGTGGTTACAGAGCTGTCCAGGCAGGTAGGCTATAGAGGTACAGCTAGGCAAAACAAATGCAACAATACCACTTCGGGTTGCTAGAAGCAGAGGTCTGGGTTTGGCAGATCTACCTGGCCAGGGATTAGGTGGCTTTAACACAGTTTTATGTAAGAGAAAGGAGAGAGAGGGAAAATGTTTATCTTGCAATACTTTTTCTTAATACTAAACATGCTACATGTGTATTTCACAAGAGAGCTGTACTGCGGGATTTGACTAACCTTGCAGCGAGCACTTCTCACCACCTTCTTCAAGAACTGGCAGGCGACGGGGTACACACCAAGAGCAGCGCACAGTAGCAGCAACAGCTAGCTCGGTGTCATCTGCAGCAATACCAAGGGCCCCCTTAAGATGGCAATAGTTAGTTGCTATCACAGGCTTCAACACAATTACACGCGGTGTGGGTAAAAATAGTCATACATGCTTTACTAGTTGCCCACTATAATGTGCTTCGTGGTACTGTTTATTGAGGAGATGGGAGGCTTAATTTTGATCCTGGCCAAACGGCAGCATACTGTTGCTTATATAAGGGACCGTATGAGGTCAGAATTGGCCTCAAAAACGAGGTTTGTAAAGTAGACCTTGCTTTATTACTTTTGGACATGTTTTCAGCAATATTGTTTATGCGTCAAATCCATTTTGTGTACAGGGGAGGGGGCTTGTTACTGTGGAAAGTGAAAGTGCTTGACAGGACACAGATATTGCATATATGCTTCTAAAAGTTTAGTCTACTATATCATTCGCTATATCAGTCAAGGATAAGTTTAATTTTCCTTTAACTAAAACCAAGACTTTCTTAAGGCTGAATCATAAAATGTTGTTTTATAAACCAAATACTGAGCTTTCTCACTCTAGGATGACATTTTTCCTTTTACAGTGAGATGTGCCTATAACACTACATATGCCTCAGTGTGCTGGGAGTTGGGAGCGGGCTGCTTCTATTTTATTGCCATTTCCTAGAGAAAACCATTTAAATAGAAATTATAAAACACCATTTGAAGTATAGCAGTTTGAAGTGGTCCTACTGCAACTTACTCCTTTACATTATTTATTTACTTAGGGCACAAAGTTGTAATTTCCCACACTTGAAAAACTTTTTTTTGATACCCCAGCATCATCTATGCTGGAAAGCAAGAGAAAGCTGCCTTGGCGAGCAATCTCAATTTAGCGATTCAGGATTTTACAAACCTAAGCTTGGGGAGAAGTGGCAGGAACAACTGGGGAATGATTAAAGCAGCATTCATGTGCATCTGAGCACAACAAAGTAGTCCTGTTTCTCCCCAGTCTAGTAGAAGATAGTTTTAGGAGCATAAAGTAGTTGCTGTCTGATTCTGGGTTTCTGATCCAGAGTCAGGAACCAGCTTTTGAGTAGAAGGGGTTTGGAAATGACAGCTTTCCAATTCCTCCTTCTCTTTCAGCCATTGCTTTTGTTTGGTGTGAATGTCCTTTGCCTTTAGGCCGTTTGGGGCAGTCGTAAACCAGGCAATATGGCACATGGGCCTGAAGTTAACTAAGATTTGTCTCCCGATCTGCCTTCTCAAGCCAAATTCCTTTTGAGAAGGGGTTTTGTCTGTGTGAGTGCAACAGAGTGAGAGCAGCCTTATATTCTTTCAACTCCAATATGTAGTTAGTTTAATTGTATGGACCATTTTATGTGCACTTCCTTTTCTAAGCAATTTCAACAAAGTATTCATAATTACAAAAACATGGTTTAGCAGAAAAACAAACAAAAAATCCTCAGTATCTTTCCTGTTAGGCTGTTCTTGGCCCTTTTCCTAACAGTTGCTGGCAAAGTTCAACTTCACTGTTCATTTCAGAGGCTCAAGTGGGGGTAGGGATGGACTTCACTGTAGCCTACAATAATTAATATTCTTTGGCACAAGACACACATTGAAGGGGTATTGGCAAGAGAGTAGTCACGGTACCAAAAATTCAACCAGTCCTCTGCACTTTAGATCAAAGAACCATAAAAGGAAAGTTAAAAAACAGGATTCCCATTTTTGCTGAGGAAGAACAAGATGTGTAAGATTGCAAGTTGTACTGCAGTGTTATAGATACTTCATGGTTGGGGTAAAGTGCTTTTGGCTTACCCAAGAACTGACTTCTCTGAAATTTAGATACTTCCATTGCTTGGCTTTCTCCAGCCACACAAGTTTGGTGATCTCCTTCGTGGTTCTACAAGAAGTCACTGATGTGCTGATTTACCTAGGTGCCCACCCGGGTGTGGGTACGTGACATCTGCAGCGCATGGCCCACTAAGGTGGCTGAGCCGAACAGGATTACAACCCCACTGGACCAATGCTCTGTTTAACCAGGCTTTGTGAAAACCAGCTGTAATCAGCTTGGCAGTCGGGTCTGGTGCCTGATCAAGCTGTTTATTGGTCTCTCAATGCTATGCTCTCATACTGGAGACCTTGGGTGGCTCAGCTGAGTGCCTCTTCTCTTCTTCTCCACAACCAACCTGGGCTGCTGAGGGAGCTGTACCCAGCTGCAGGTACCTGGGAGGTGAGAGATGCTGTAGAGTGCCTTGGGAGTCTGTCCCCTACCATGAGCCCATCCTCAAACATACCAGTAGAAAACATATTTCTGTTTGTAGCTTGCTTATGCGGCCTTTGCAAAGAACCTCATGCACTGAGATAGCAGAAAGTTAAGAGGCCTGATTGGGGCTGGGGGCGGGGAAGAGAAGAGGGAGGCTTTTCCTCAGGTTTTATATAAGTGACTGTTTTGGAGAAAGCTGCATTCCAGTGTCACTGCCCTATGCTTGATCTGAACTTTTCTTGACATGTACCCTTGAATGCAGAATGGTTAACACAATCTCCATTAAGTCCCATGGCAAACAAACATTTTGGTGCGGCTGGTATTTGTTTGCTAGTTGCAGACAAGTCGATCTCATTAGAACTGCATTTACAACTTTTGCCAAGCGTTTTGAAACTGCTTGACATGTGCAACAGCTGCCTCAGCCGGAATGGCATTCCATTCCCTGCCTCCAACTTATTAGCACAGGGAATGCCTTGATTGACGACAATTAGATGGGATTTTTAAAAATGAAAGATAATTTTTCTTTGGAAGAGCCATGCAGTGTGTTTTCATTCTCTGATTTAAAATAAGCCACAAAGTCTGGGGTTTTATGGCTTTTCACAAAAGCCAAGAGAAGTGCTCACCCAGAGCTAACCCACAAAATTTGAAGTAAAAACATTTTAAAGAGTGATGCAAAGTGTTTTCAGCTGGTACTTAGTGAGGCTTTTACGTCAAACTGCTCTTTAAAAAACACAACCAAACAAGAACATTTCAGTGGTGACACTTAGATTTTTCTCACACGACTCCAACATAGGGATCACCGTGCGAGGTAGGCGAAGGAAAACTTTGCTGTCCACACCCTATTGCACAGTAAGTGATGCTGAGCAGAATTCACACAAGCTCATGTGAAGACCAGTGTGATACGTGGCTCAGCCTGGGCTACGTGTTTGCTAGACTGATGCATAACAAAGTTTATCAACACTCCTTAACTCGGTAAAGATGTCACCCGGGCAGCCAGTGTCTCCTGGCCAGCTGTCCTGTTTCAGCCAGAGCATGCACTTGGTCACAGCCGAAAGCATTTCTGCAGGAACACAATTCCCTCTCATTTCTCCAGGCCCTCGGTACAGTGCTCTTGAGCTTACAGCCTTGAACAGGCAGGCTCTTGATTCAGTGCAGGCTATTACATCTAAGCCATCAAATATATTTTTGTTTGGCTCTACAGCCTTTAAAGTAAGGGGCTGCGGTGCCCTTCACCTCTGTTAAGATGCTTCTCTATCAAAGGGACACTCTGCATCAAACTCAGTGAAGCACCAACCAGCCAAGATGCTCTTCTCCGAGCACCTGGGGAGTCACAGTGGCCAAAGCAGCATCTATAAGCAGGCAGTCACATGCCTAATTTAACCCATAAAACTCCTGCACAAACATTTAAGAGTGGTTTCTGGCAGTTTAGTTTAAACGCCATGCTCAATTTAAGCCCAGTGTTGGCAGGAAAGCTGCCCTCATTTTCATTCTGTGCCCAGACCTGGAGCTCTGAGCTCCAGTTCATGCTCCCAGTTAAATTCAACTATGGTGCTAAAAGAAGTCATCATTGCAGTTAAAATAAAAAAAGGACAGTGAATCAGGCTCCTGAAATAAGTGAGGTCCTTTTGCCTAGTTGGCTCATTTTTTTTTTTTTTTTGAAAAAAAGGACTTCTTCTCATAAGAGAATGCAGTTGCAGTGGTGTAACTAATATTTTGACCTGCACAGGTAGAGGTTTTTTCATAAACTGTTTCTATTCAAAGCCAAAATGCGTTTTGGAGCTACTCCAAGAATTTAGTTTCTATTAAAGACTACACAAATCTGCCCTTTTCTTGCACCATTTCCTCCTCACACTGTCGCTAACAGAAAGAAACATCAAGGTCAAGCTATCCAGCAGTGACTAGTGGATGGTCCTTGAGTGCCCAGTTTGAGATCCCAGTAGTCGTCTTGTCTCTGAACTGGAGACTAAAAGCCACCTATTTGTTGATTTTAACTGAATTGCTCCAGTTAGTCTCATTGCAGAGAAGGTAAAGTCGGAGGTGGCCTGATACATTCACACTTCATCTTAGAAGATGTGGGATGAGTTCGCAGAGACGCAGGCTCCTGTCGACCTCTGCATCCACATCCTAACCCACGTGCAGGCTCTTGGTCAGCCAGTGTGGCTCTAGCTACAGTGTTGGACTACAGGATTGCTGCCTTGTAAGCGCTGATTGTAAGTTTTAATGAGACAACGCAATTAGATGGCTTGACAGACCATCACAACAGTGACGCAACCGCGCTCAAACCCCATTACAGAAGCAGCCGAATTTCAAAGAACTGCTTTAAAAGAAAAGTCACAGAATAGCTCGCACACAGCCCTGCAAACAACAACATCACCCACAGGCTGTGCAGAGCAAGGGGAAGGGCTGTGAGAGTAAAGGCAGAAACAAGGCAAGTCAAAGGACTTAATCCAAATACCAGTTTTCCCTTTCTAACACTCAGCATGGGCACAGCTTGGGTTTCAGGTACCACCGATGGAATATAACTGCTTTACATATCTCCCACCATATTGGTTTAACAGTGCCTACAGAGAGTTATAACGTGACCTTTGCAAAAATGTGCATGTACCAAATCACTTGTGCCGGGTGGTGCATTACGTTGTCCTGCAGGTACCGACTGATG
The DNA here is from genome assembly GCA_013401315.1 of Balaeniceps rex. Lineage (NCBI taxonomy): Eukaryota > Metazoa > Chordata > Aves > Pelecaniformes > Balaenicipitidae > Balaeniceps > Balaeniceps rex. The sequence goes on along the minus strand of VYZW01058419.1, from coordinate 23,822 downwards.
CACAGGGCTGTATTCACTGATCCTCCCACACCCACAATGCATTTCCTACCTGAAAACCAGAGGAAGTTTTTATCACCCCCACCCCCTGACTTCAGAGGATCAATAGATGTGGATTTTGGAATTTTTTCTCCCCTTCATCCTCCAGTCAGGAATCATTCTTACATCATCCGCAGTCCTTCCTGGCTTGAACTGGGAGGCTGGGCATCCCCACAACTTGCTACAGGCAAGCTCTGCGAATGCCTAGCCCCAAACCACTTGTTCTTAGCAGGTTGAACCCGACATCTTAAACATCACCAAGCCACAAGCCAGCTAACGGAGTGTTTGGGTGACACTCCCGGGACAAAATTCCCTTTGCATTGAGCGATTCTCAGCAGTTACAGTCCTCTTCTGTTGACCAAAAGAGAGGCCAAGTACAGGGTCCAGTAGGCTGAGCAAGGCCCCACTTGTCAAACCAGAGATCATTTTACAAAGCTCTTCTCCTTTTCAAATGAGCCCCTTTTCCTCATTTTTACATATGTGTCAAGGGAGATCCAAGACTAACAGAGAGAGTAATGAAAGGTGCTGGCTACTGATACTGCTGTGGCTTGTCAATGTTATTTTCCCTAAATTAAAGACCTGTACACACACCCCTGCTTGAACTGCATGACATGTGCATCAGGGAAGGAAATTTCAAGACCTGAGCTGATGCTGAGAGGAGCAGTTATTTGTCTTACCCACGAGAGTGAAGGTGACCCTCACGGTGCTGCTGTAGCACACTGAGAGAGACACAGGCAGTGGCTGTGTGGAACATCTGCTCTGCCCTACAGATGCTGTCCGAATCTCTCCTCCCAGCCTACTGCCAGATGCGATTCAAAGAAGTATTACACAGAGACATCTCCTTTGCCATCAGTTCTGACTGCGCCCTGTCCCAGTAAGCTGCCGATGGGAAGCATCCACTGAGGACTGGGAGACACCACACTGTGGTTTTAGTCTCATATCAGTAACTGTAATGCAGCTGGAGCTGCAATGCAGGCCACCGCAAGCTGGAAACTCAGTTTCCCTCCACTGCCTGCTTGTCACATTAGTATAAATTACTTGACACCATGTGAAGTATTGCTGCCAGCTCTGACAGCCTCTCGGGAAGATCCAACAGACTACTACATACATGTCAGTGGGAGTTTTCCCTTAACAAGTCCAAACGGAGCTACCCCAACCCTTGCAAGCAAAGAGCAACACTTCAGGAGGAGAACAGAAGAACTCTGTAGCACTACAAACGTGTCCATATTGGTTTCTGTGGGGTAAAATACCCTGTCAAGCAACAGGTCATTAACACATAGTTAGCTGAGTTTTCAATAAGCTGGTGCCCAACTACTGCGGTATTAAATGACAACCCAGTGCCTAATAGCATCAATGAAATCAAAGGATGTCTCTCGCCTAGCCACCGCGCAGTCATAGCTCTGGAGGCTCTGACATGCACAGCGATACGTGATATGCTTTAGGGAGAGGGGAGATAAGGCAGGGCAACATGATATAGAGCAGAAAAGCTGGTCTGCAGACAGCGAGCTCACTGTAGGTGCAAGGCACGTAACAGGTTTGCAGGGTGGGAGATACACACCCCGAGCTGCCCTTATAGCCCTTATGCCAGCCCCAGAGAAAGGGATGCACCTTGAGAGCGTGTCCGCTCTGCACGTGCATTACAGACAGCAGTGAAGAGCTGCCATCACAGGCATGCGGTGGGCAGCGCACGCAATGGCTGCTTTCTAGGAGCATGGGCTGATGGAGGGGAGATGGCTGAGTGCAGCAAAACAACCACCTCGTTTTCCACACTCCATCCAGAGCACTAGAGCCAGTGGCGGGTCAGACCTCTGCAGACATATGTCAGGGGACAAATAAAAGCCAAACTGCTGTCAACAGCAAAGTGAGCCTACAACCGTACGCCGAAACGTGGGTGCAAGTCTGCAGCACGCCTCCCTTGCAGAGCACCCTGACACCTTTCTGCTAACAGAGTCCTTGTGCTGCTACTCAGGAGGCAGAAAATCAAGCCAAAACAAAAAAAAAAAACCCTGAGATGGAAGAAAAGCATTACAAGTGGCTTACAAGGCCGTTAATTGCAAGACGAAAGTCTGGATGCTGTGACTGCGTGGCTAGGCCAGTCAGTGAAACTCGGAGCAGTGGGCAGCAATGCCATGGAGGAGGAGCAGGGCGATAGCAAGTACTGCAGTTTACAAGGCGACAGCTTTGATCCCTATGTCCATCAGTCAAGCAACTGAAATATGAACTTGAGATAACACACACGCGCAGTGCAAGGCTCCGAGGCCTTTCTGCCCACAGCCTCTTCCTTCCCATCTACTCAGTCACCTGCGCGATAGTGCGTCACGACATGGCAAAACGCAGCATCGCGGCTCGGTGCTTGACGCGCATCTCCCCTCTGCCCCCCAAAACCCACCTGAATTTGTCACAACGGCTCAAGAAGGAGCGAGGCCAGCTCTCCTCCGCCGGCCCCCTCACAATAGAGGATCGCCCTATTTGTGTGCAAAGGAGAGGGGCTGCCGCCCGGGCCGCAGCCCTCGCATCTGTAAGGGCTGGAGACAAGCCGCACAGATAGGCAGAAATCAATAAGCTGGCGGATCAGAGGGCCCGGCGGAGGAGCCGCTCCATGCACACGCACAGGGGCCGAACATCTGTCAGGCAAACAAAAAGCAACCCAAGCGGAACAAAAGAGAGGATTATTTTCACTCAAGTTCTTCTTCAGTCTCAGCAGGCAACGTTCAAGCCGTCCTCGTATTCAGACACTGAGGCCTTATGGAGTACAGGCTGTCCGGGAAATGCCAAACGCTGTTACCAGAAGACAAAAGAGGGGGGGGAAGAAAAAAAAAAATAAGTAGATACGGAAAATTCAGACTGTCTTGTTGAGTGCGATCGAGCAGGGGGAAGGTGGAGGGGGCACCGATAAGGGGGTGGAGGGCAGGGAGGGGAGGAAAGGAGGACAGCGTGACGACATGACGAAGAAGTTGATGACAAATCTCCACAGCAGCACTTGAAAACAAAGCTGATCATATCAGACGTGCCACAGAAGCACGAAATGCTGGCACACAGCTATGGATTCACAAGCACTGAGGCTGCGCTCCCAGCTCCCTCCCTCACGTGGAAGGGCAGAGTCGCTGCAGACCTTTTGCTCCTGCGTGAACACTGGGGAGTTGGCAGAGCTGGCCCCGCTCCCCGACGCCCTCCTCACCTGGAGGGGTCCCAGCTTTGCCTGCGAGTCCCCGGCACTTCTGGGGAAGCGAAGGATTTAGGATAAGCTCAGAAACAAGCTGCCATGCCTCTCCCTTGTGCTCGGTGATAGGCAGCAGACACGGTTACTTTGCAGCTTGGTTTCTCCAGCACAGCTGTCTCTTCTAATTGGCATGTCATATACATGGTAGAAATAGGTGCAAAAAAGTAAATTCGTGACAAAACAGATTAAGAAAGATCAGATTTGGGCTTAAAATGTCAGAAACCTTCATCCTTTCTGAAAGAGAAGACTTTTGTTCTCCAAATCATTTTGCAGTTGAAAACTCCCTGTACTGCATTCACGTGCTGCTGCCCTATGCCCTTATGCCGCTGTTGGCTTGGTACACTTTCAAACTTAATTTTTATTAGGGAAAAACACCCTCTACGTTTTGGGTTTCCTTCAACAGTTTCACAGTATGTAAGCTGCCTTCATTGCCGAAAGCAGGAGCTGTTCTGGATAAAGGTGAACTTGCTTAGTTGGAAGATTTGCACTCTGACCCTGCAGCTCCGTGCCCATGGATGCATGCACCCGTCAAATCCAAGCCCACAGCATCCCGCAAAATAGGTATATGTCTCAGCCTTGAAAGTGACTTGCCATAGAAGACATGGGGTCTTAATGGCATTTTAGGGAGTATTACGCAGGTATTTTGAGCCAGCTTCATTTTATTACATTGCATTTGGGGTGGGGGAGGGATGTGAACTGGAAGAGGTTTTGACTTAGGGAAAACAGGCACCCGCATTAAAAAAATCCCAAAGTAATGACTGAAAAAAAAAACCCCAAAACACATACTTAGCTGCTGCTTTATCTTAGAAGCACCTAAATTTCCTTTGCATAATTTACAGCGCCAGACACAACTGCGTCGGCTGCCTCAGTGAGAGCTCCCAAATGATCCTTAAAAAGAGTAAGCCCTGTTTTTTGTTTTGCTTGAGAGAGGGAAGGAGAGGGAAGGACTGCCTTCCCCATCCCTGGGAAGGCTCAGGGCTCTCAGTCCCAGCTGGCCACAGGCAGCTTCCTGGACCTCTTCAACTCAGCCTCTACATCTGAGGGAGGAGTAAGTAAGGCTTCAAGGGACTTATGCCACCTGTGTATTTTGCTCACATGTACCATCCACCTGAGAGGAACCAGAGGCAGCAGACGAGGGGCTCTGTCAGCAGCCAGGGACAGGCACAGCAGCCTGGTGCCAGCAGCGTGTTCCTCTGTCACCAGCAAATGAGGGCATCTGCCATAGACACAACACCTCTTTTTTCCCAGAAGGTTTGCTCAGGCAGACCGTGAGCATTTCATAGCTCCTAGGCAGGACAGTAACCTCCACCAGCCACTGCAGATGCTGCAGACCAAGGTACCTTCACCACACATACCCCTGGAGACTCCCCAGCATTTGTGGAGAAGACAAACAGAGATTCAAGCAGCAACAGACACAGCCTGCATGCTACACCGCAGGTCTGTGCACAGAGAGCGTATCCAGCCCCCTGCACATGTCCTACACAGATCACGCACACATACCAAGACTGTCTCTCTGAATACTGAAAAGGCTTCACGAGGCCAGAAAGATCAAACTCTCTTTCTAAACCACAGTAACTCCTATGCCAGCCTTTGGTGTCTCCTTATCCAGACTTCACCAGTCCTGAGTTGTCACCTCTTCTGCAGGGCTACTGGGAGTCCAGGCCAGCTTCCCCCTGGGAAGAGACCCAAACCCAGGAGCAGAGTCTGCTTCAGACTGCTGCTCTTGACCTACCTGGGTTGCTGCTGACTTTCCTCGGCCAGCTGTTACTCAACTCATCTGCAGCCTTTCCTGGATGCCTCTGCTCTGCCTGGGCTGCAGTGTTTTGTAAGAAGTATTTCTAACTGACTGCTTGGTCATGTCTCAGGAATTTCAGGGGTCCCCTATTTACCTTTTGCAAGCAGTTCTCATATAGACCATCAATAGCAAATCAATACCTTCTTATCTCATGGTTAGGATATTACTAATATTTGTCCATAGTCAATATTTTTCCTTAAAGCCAAAGCACTCGAGTTTCTTTTGCTCTTTTTGGTTATTTTTTGCAAGCCTTGAACCACATGCAAGTGCTGTCCTAAGCCATACAAGCAAATACTTCTATAAAGCTGGGCTTTAGGGGGAGGGTGTTAAAACAAGGGGTTTGATGATATGTTGATAAAAAATAAAAAAATAATACAAAGCTGATCATTTACAGGAGAGAAAACCATTTCCTATGAGGAACAGTATCCTCACAAAAAGTATTATGGTAAGGGAACAGTATAGTATGTTGTGCAATAAAACAAGGAAGATTTTGTCCTTTACTTCCTACCACAGAAATGGCTCCTCCAGAAGCTGGATAAGGACCAAAGGAAAAGACAAGAAAGTAAGGTAGTACAAGTAGTAAAAGTAATGGATATATGTATATCTTTTGTGCAACATTTTGCAACTTTGCCTTTGGAAACTAAGCATGTTTGATGTGTTTAATTTTGTCCTTGTCTACCAGCAATGAAAGAGAAGCCATCTCATCAGTAGGATCTTTTTTGGAGGGGATTGGTTTTGAGTCAATCTGGCTGTGAGAGGCTCTTGAATTAGGAGTCTTTGGAGAGGTCTTTTTTCTGCACAAAGTCCAACATGGTGGGTTCCTTAGAAAAACAGATTTTGGGGTTGCTTTGATGCCTGTAAGGTTGCTCCACAGGCAAAGGATAGATCTGGAAGACACAAGCCAGGGACAGGGAGCCTGGCCAGCAGGAGGCACTGGTCACTTGGGAGTGGAGACTTGCAGAGACATGCTCTGAGAGCAAACCTGACCTGTCAGTTTGATGGTCCCCGTTTCCTCTGGAGCTACGGAGCACCCTGGTGTTCCTGCAGCCCGTCACACTCCTTCTCAAAGCGCTTTTAACTGAAACATTAGAGAGACAATGCCAATGTGCAATGTTAGTACGGCTTTGCAGACTACTTGACGTGGTCCATTAGACTGCAGCTTGGGAAGTCCTGCTCCAAGTGCCTAAAAGAGAGACAGGACTAACCAGCAGCTCTCAGACAAGCAGCTGTGACACGTGCCATCACAGTAAATTAATGGTGGCCACAGTTTTGACAGTTTAAGTCAAAACAGAACTGAACAATCAGGGCAAGTTTTTGTCTTGTGGCTGCAATGAATTCCCTGGTGGCTGCATGCGGCCACTATTATTGTCTTTGAGAGTCACTGCCCTAAGAGATGAGTTCTTTAACAAGTGAACAAATAACTCAATGAGAAATTAAAACAGTACATTCCTGAGAGGAGCTCGGCAGCCCCTTCTCCCATTAGCAACAGTGGGAGTTGCCATGCTCTGCACCTCACCGAGCGATAGCTGTTCTCCCTCCCTTCAGCAGATGACTTTGCTGTAACCAATTGCTTCACAATGTCATTCCAGTTTGCCTCTTTAGGGTGCCATTTGTTGATGTGTGGGAATGCGCTGATTTTTCGTTCCATTTCAAACTAGAAAAAAAAAATCCAATTACACAGAACAAAATGGAAAGGGCAGGGGAGAGGAGACCAGATTTATGAGTTAATGAGTGAACTTTTTGTTGAAAAGTAATTATTGAGTACTCACTTTGTGGATGAACTTGCTCTATCAAGGAGAAAGGAAGATCAATCATCCTAGGATCTAAAAACACTCAAGAAATCAAACTCAGGCAATTTGAGGATGAGATTGGCCAATATGAATTATGTGAGGAGTACAGATATAATAACTTTCCTCCAAGCTAGGAAAAAGAGAGAAAAGTATTGTTATTAAATGTATTCAATGGGCATGGGAAGCCTCCTGCAAGAAAGAAAATGTCCTTTGAGTCTATGTCGTGGTAGTGTGGTACTGAAAAACAGAAGGGGTGAAGGAATTGTGAACAGCTGGTGAGTGGCAGCCCTATGCCAAAAGAATGAAGTGTGGAGGAGGGGAGAAAGCAATTAAAAAAAAACCCAACAACAAAAAAGAGCTAAAATCCTAAGTTCAACAGTCAAATAAAAACCCAAACAGAAAAAGAAAACGGAAGTGTTGGGAGTGTACTGTCAAACACCAGCTTCCCATGGACTACAAGAGTAACAGAAACCATTGTCCTCTGTTGGGGATGGGAACCATAAAAAATAGCAAGCTGGGCTGGGAACATAACTGCTGTGTGCTCTCACTTGCATTTCTCAACTAAAATCAACAAAACTCTCTCTATTGAATATGAAGGATGCTCCACAGAGGATGAGGGCACCCCTACCTAGCTGGGGAGATGATCTGTGAGCATTCACCTTCCTTAAAAAAAATCCCAACAGTTAGAACACAATCAGTTCATTAAGGCTCTCGGGTGAGGAATAAATAATGGCCCCACAGCAGGGTGGTGGGCATGTGGGACAGGGACCCACAGCCAAACACACAATGCAGCCTGCTGGCTGCGGCCAGCTCCAGGAGAGATGTTTGGGCAGGGGCAGTTGCAGGAGGCAGCACGCCCCACTCCCGGGCACACAGCTGGCACAGGGCTCTGCTCTGGGGCTCCTGTCCTCTCATAGCTGCGCTCCTGCCAGGAGGAAGAGAAAGAGGGTTTTGCTCCGCCTCAGGCGAGGCACGCTGACTTTCCTGGCAAGCTGGCCCCATGGCACACCATTACACAAAGTTTGTTCCTGCCTGCCTTCCCTGGCACGGCAGTACTTCAGGGGTTTGGGCACTTCTGCAGCAGGGGCTGGGAGGAGCTGCCTGCTCCCCTCCAGATGCTGGGGACCTGCCCATGGCCAAGGCGAGCTCCCCACGTGCTGGAGGACGACGGCGCAGCACACCGCTTGCTCCATGCTTGCTCCCCCGGCAGCGCTGGAAGTCAGGTGAAATACTGTGCAAAGATGCTTCAAAGCAGGAGATGATTTTTGAGGAAGGAGAGATTAAGCAGACGAAGACTCTAACTGAGGAACAACAGTGATATGTAACATTGTGATGGATATGGAGAGGCAACAAGGGAACAGCTATTCACCATTTCTCACAATACAAACGTTAATGGGCTTCACCTGAAATGATCTGACGACAAGTTCAAAAGAGGAAGTACCTCTTCCTATAAAGTATAAATTATGAAACTTTGGATTGACTAACAGCAAAAAAAACCCCAAAACAAAACAAAAAAACAAACCAAAAGACAAATCTACTTAGAATAGTCCATAAATACAATTTACACAAAGACATGGATACAATGCCAACCCAAAAGATCTTACACCACAGACTACCAGCTATCAGAAGGATACACAAAAAGAATTGCCTCTCTCTGCTAGCCTGTTCTCACACACTGCTATTGACCACTGCTGGAGGCTGGATACCAGGCTGGAAAGATCTTTACTGAACCTATAAGTATAGTCTTGTTTTCTTGTATTTTTCAGTTGTCCTTTGGAACTTGGCATACTCAGTGATTAAAAATTAACTTATCTTTGAAACAAATATATCCAAATCACAGGTATCCAAAGCGCTGTGTTAACCTGACCGCCACATGTTTTGACATTCAGACTATTTAAACTTCTAAAAAGGATTCTGCTCATGGATGGGCTCATCTGTTTCAGGGCATGATTGACAGGGGTCTATTTCAAAATACTTCCCATTAGGAAAAAAAAAAAGAAAAGAAAACTACCTTAATGGTGAAGCAGGGAATGACAGCAGCAGACAAAAGGTCGTTGCTTCTTTGTTCTTCAAATCTGAAGAAAATACACAGAACTCCATTGTATGACTTTTTCATGCACAACATTGTCTCCCTTGACCCCATGCACATCTGCAGCCTGAAGTCCTCTGTTATCTCTGGATAACAGCTGTTCCATCACTGATTATTCATCAGCTCCACTTTAGTCTGCCTAAGGTGCTGTGAAAAGCCCCCAGGTTGCTGAATTTGCTAACATAAGTTCAAGATAAAGCCTAAAATTTCTGGAAAAAAAAAAAAAAAAAGGATTAAAAAATGGATAACCCTTACTGGACATTTTGTTTGGTTACCTGTAGCACATAGGCCTATACTTTAACACATTGGAATTGCAGGATCTTTTAAAAATCCCATAGAATTCCCTAGTTCTTGCATCAAACTCATTTATGCGTTTTATTTGGCTTTGGACAGCAAAATGCAAGGGCAAGGAACACATGCAGTCAGCTGTGGAGAAACAAGCAAGCCCTTCAGACATATGATGTGCAGGAGCAGAATTTGCGGAACAATTAATTAGTGAGGATTTCCAGTTAAAAGAAAGTGACTGAAGAGATGAGATATGTGCAAAACCCAACCCCTTTGAATGCAAATACTCCTTGATCTTTATGTGGAGCAGAGGAAGTAATTTCTCTTCTGTCTCCTCACACTTGCTTCGGAGACCACAATTCAGTATGCACCTCCTCCCCAGGTAATTTATCTTCTGGGCTCTTCCACCTTCCCCAATCATTTTTCCACCCCTACCACTCCCCAATTACCAATGCTCATATTCCCACATGGGTGCTAAATCCCATCAGTCTCTCTGTCAGAAGGATAAGGATGGAACGGGATTTCTTTGATCTCCAAGACTCTTTCATGGGTCGTTTGAGAGGGGAGGATGGAAGAAGGTGAAGATTTCCAGTTTATCAGCAAGGTGTTGATGGCCACCAGATTGCTGGAAACATAATAGAGGACATTCCTGGTGAGGGGGGGGAAGGTGCTTTGCAGCCCAGCACTAAGTCGTTAATGAGCTCCTGGTGTAAATTCGTAGGGTGCAGGGGCTGTACCTAAGTAGGTGGCTCTGCAGTGACAAGCAACCCCAGTTATACGAGTAAGCTGTATAGCTCCTGTCCCTGAAATATCAGTATGTGAGTTTAGATTAGTGTTACAGAGTCCACAACGTGCTAGGCATATTTCCAGAAATATGGACCCACCTTACAGAGTGTAAACCAGAGAAAACTGTTTCTGTAAGAGCCCCAGAGGAGGCACAGGCTATTCCACGGAGTGCCCCCAAGTTGCTCGTTTGCCTTGTGGCCATCTGTAAAACGGGCTGCTCAGAAGTCACCACTCTTTGATCTCTCCAAATGTGAAGGTGCTACACATGCACAAATGTTGCAGGTAGCTGTAGCTTGCCTGTCGTAGTAAAGAGTACTATAGCTCAGGTACAGGATGCTGACACGTAAGTCTACTGAAATGATACAGAGGGACAGAGTTAAAGGTACATATTCATCCTTTGTTCTGAATTTCCGAATTTGATTGCAAAATTGAGGTTTTTTTCATGCTCCCAACTTGCCTTTTGTCTCTTCCAGTCCATCTACATCACATCCCTTGCAATTCTATCACACTTCCTTTATCCGTATGCCAAGAATTTGCCGAGGACTTGCAAAACCCTCATTCCCGATTGTTCACCTGTTTTGTACAACATCTCTGCCTTTCTTAAGAAAGCAATTCTGCTATAGCCTCCTTCTGTTAGACGAAATTATGCAAATTGCATAGATTAAATTGCTGTATAATGGTTGATCAGCTTTTCCTTATTGTTTGCCATTTGTTACACAGGATTTGCGTGCATTTAAGAGTTTTATGCGTTTAATAGTTATTTAAGAGGCTTAGCATAGCTAATACCTTCAAGCAGTTCTGTCCCTGCAGACTACAGAGAAGTAAAGGCTACCTCTGTCATTGCTGGGTTTGACTCTAGGAGTTTTAAAGATTATTTTAAAAGCCTGAGTGGGAAAGGAGCTGGGCAGAAGATGCAACGACTGCTGATGTAGTTTTGAGAGTGTGTTGCTATTTACCAAAATGACCCCTGTCCCTCTGCTGATAAAAGGAGCTACAAAGTAGACCCAGCTCTCACCAGTGGAACGGGCCCCTCAGCATGCAGGTCTCCAAATTCCATGTGGTTCAATTACAGCCTGCTTCCACTCATGTACATGTAAAAGCTTGGGTTCATTTTTGCATGAGCGCAGGCTGCTATTCCAGCTCGAGGGTGGTGGCAAGTGAACACATAGGCATTTCCTCTCAGTTGCCAGGTCCTGTTCTCATTAACATGTTGCCAAAGCATTAATCATATCTCAAATCCCGCATGCCCCTGAGCAGACTTTCCCTCCCAGCTGCCTCATCCCCATTCCTTGATAGACAGACTTTCATCTCTCTCCCACTCCTTACACATCCTTGATCTTTCCCAAGAGCTGCAGCCCTGCCAGAGCAAGCAGGCCTGGAACAATGAGCGGTTTGCAGCCATGGAGCTGGCTTTTCTGCTTCCTCGCTGATCGCGTAGCAGAGGCCACTCCAGTGCACTCAGCAAAGCACACAGACTCCATGCAATACCTACAGCTTTTCTGTAAGCAATTAACTGAAGAAGTCAGGTTTGGTTTTCTTAAACAAATTAGCCTTTTAGTATTGAGTTATACACACCGTTGAGAAAACAGAGAGTAAAGTAAATACGTTCTTGAAAAGCAACCCTTCTCCCATGCAGCCCCAGAGAGTAGTACTCACACATTTGCCCACTGCAAACAGATGGGCCATTTTCTTGTGTCTCTATTAGGTAATAGGCTCAAGCTGTGAACAAATAAAGCAGAAAACACCCAATATGCCAATGTGTTAATTTTGTCTTCCTGTAGGTGTCCCTGTCGATTGCAAAAACGAGTCAGGTTCAACTTTTTTGTTTCTTATTTTTCACTAACAGAAAAAAAGACAAGTTATAACCTTCTTCCTGTGCAAAATGAACTCTGACCATTTTTCACAGTAACACATATATAAAAGGTGTTGATTAAGCCACATGTGAGAAACAACAAAACTAGCCTTAACAGCTTGATAGGCTGTTTGTATATGTGTTATCTTTCTAGATAGCCAGATTCTCCTTTAAAACGTACATCTCTATACATGTTCCTTACCAACCCTAAGCTTTAGTGATATGGCCAGAACCAGCCTCCCTAATGTGCATATGAATACACTCAGTATATGTAATTATTTGTCATTTGCATGGCCTTTCTAGCATGTGGTACTTGGTGTACTTCACCGGTATATAGCTCAGAACAGAATCTGGCTCAGGCTGCACAGACCTTATAAACTAGTAACATGTGTGAATGGTTCATCATCGCTTTTATACACAAGACTGTTTCCATGCTTGCATTGGAACTGTCAGGAGGTCTCCACAGGGAACAAAATGGAAGATAACAACCTCTAACAAGGTCTAGATATTGACTAAAACCAACAAAGATTCAATATTATTTTTCCAAGGTATGTGGTCCAAATCTGCAGTTTTACTTATTTTGCCTAGAACGTCTTTGTCCTTGCAGGGCTGAATTCTTCAGCCCAAGAAAGAGCAAGTGCTTAGCGCCACGGGGATTTATTTGTGTACTTCCCAATGCAAATCCAACAGTTCTTAATGCACTCAGGCCTATACGCAAGAGATATAAAGGTGCTTCTCTTTCTTTAAAGTCTAACCTGATTAGAATCACTCCTATGACTCTTAATTTACCACTATCAAACTACCTCTCCTATTGTTATAACTTTTCTTTCTTTCATGAAGGCTCTTTGGAAGCTTTTCACATACTTGTTAAATGCTCTTGGTCACAAAGCCTGCTCAAAGTTCCCTTGATCATGTCATTGCTATGGTGTAAAATTGAATTACTTTTACAATGCATGCTGTACCCTGGCAAAGTGAAGCCTTTTCCCACAGTTAACAGAGGTGGAAGGCCTCAAAAATAAATGAATAAAGGAGGACCAAAAAAAAGTGAATTTTCATTAAAAGGAGAAAAAAAACTTTTCCTTGAAATGCAGGGAAGGCAAGCTCAAAAGGCTCTCTAGTAAGTGTCAGCCAGGCACACTATCTCACTGTTTCAAGAAAGAAAAGGATTGACTTGTTGGGGGTGGGTGAATAATAATCAAAAATAAAGCATTTGCAGCTTACTTGATTTTTTTGGTGGTGATTATAGAAAATAGACCAAAGTCTCATCTCCCACAAAGAATCAAGAACATGAACAGCTTCTTCCTTGCCGAAAATGGCTGTGGGATGTTATAGGGTTGCAGATCACAAAGTTAGTTCTCATCCTTATTTAAGGATTGTACATCAGATGAATGAGGTTATCCAAACCAGAAATAAGTATTAAAACCAGACAAGCATCTACTCAGAGCATACTCCCCCCACCCCCAAAAGAAACCCTCCCACATATCCCTTCCTGGAAAATAAGCCAGGCTTTGTTATTCCTTTTGTATTGTCTAAATAAAGGACCTTGATTAGCCCTGCTTTTCCCAGGTTCTTGTTACACGTTTGTAACACAGTACAATGACGAGCCTACACTGGCAATCCGTTGCTTCACGCTGCAGATAGCAGAGTGCCCCTTGGAAGCCCAAGGCTTTCCTTGGGAGAGCTCAGTCATGCTACACCTTCTACAAAGTATGAAACTCATGCAGCAAAGCACATGGACATGCCTAACATCCTTCTTGAGTTCAGCATGGTCCTCCAGTGATTATCACACTGTTGACCAACTATTTCACCTGGTGTCAAAAACTCGGGCCAATTTTCCTTTCCTCTCAGTTTCTGGTGCATGACCTGTTCATCACTGTTATACTTTTTCTGTGAAGCTCCCACTCCTTCCTGTCACAGCTACAGTGGCTTCCTTCAGCTTCAGGTCTTCATGTACTTGACAGCACATTCAGTCCTCAAGCCAGTGGGCCGAGACCAGCAGCAGTTCATGCCCAGGAGCGTGCAGCGGTCATCCCCAAGGCCCTAGCTGGAGGGGGTCTAGATGCACCCAGTCTTGTCTTTGGTAACTCAGACCCAGTCTTAAGTGCCCACAAAGTCCTAGCTCAGTTCAAGACAGTCCCGAGTGGTTTCAGTCCTGCCTCTTCTGTAAAAGGGGCCGTGTTGTCATGTCACAAGGTAATCATCTTTCACTGGTAGTTGTGCTCGCAGGTATATATTCTGCTAAAACCTTGCTTTCATGGTGAAAGCTTCTGTCCTGCCTAGCAGGGTGATTTCATTGTGCTGTTACCATGAAAGGCATGAAGGGTGTTTGTGAGGAGCTGCTTCCACACTGGCAGTGCTGCCCTGCCCTAGGATGCGGGCAGAGTACATCTGGGGAGATGTGACCTCTCTGTTGCTCAAAGGGATTCCCAGTTAACCAAGCAGCAAGAAGAACAATGGGAGCAGCACCCTTTTGACTTGCATGGTTTTCATCTTTCTTTTGCTTCCCTTGGATTTTCTAAGGCAGGCTGTGAATACTGAAGTGTCACCACTTGCACTTAAAGACTTCGCAGGTGATAGTGCGATGCTTGTTCACACCAACATGAGAGGAACCCCACAGCAGGAAGTCAGCTCCTTCAGACCTCTTTAGAAATGTGCGATAATCTTATAGTGCACCAACACTTTCTCCCTCCCCTCTCTCCCAGCCTCTAATTTCTCTTAAACAAGGCTATGTTGGCCTCTATGTTTTGCTGCTGCTGCTGACATAGCTCTCCTTTCTCTAAATTTGCCCTGTTTCACACCTCACTATCCCATACCATTGCACTATTCAGTGTTTTGGGGACAGATTTATGTATTCAGTCTATACCTAGCCTGCTGTGTTGCACTCTTCATGATGCTTTTTTCCATATGCTTTGGAAAAGACACATTTGGTGATAGATATGCAGTCCTTTTTATATTCTCTTTCTTTTTTCTTCTCTCCCCTCATGCCTTGCCTTCTCTCTAAGGATTGTTCCGTATTTAAATTTTGCATTTATGCATCACATTCCTCCTGTTCTTACTATGTGCGGAGACAGTCAGATTTATTTTTTTTTAAACACAAAAAGCTTTTTTTAACAAAGCTCCCCAATTCTGAACAGCTTTCCAGGAAAGGAAAGCCCCAGGTTCAGGTCCCTCTATGAAATGAGTTAATGGCAATTTGAATGTGAATCCACATCCTATAGGAGCATGCTTACCACCAAAATTATGTCTGTTCTATGTATATATTTGTTTCAATTACCAATCCACCAAACAACCTTTGAAAGATTGTTTTATCTTGATGTGCAATAATGTTGAAGGATCTGAGAAGAGTTTCCTGGCCAGCTCTATTTATATCACTGTAGTATCTGAGGGCCTCTCAGAGGTTGATTAATTTGCTCACGCAATCCTGTAAACAAGGCAGTAACATATCAACTTGGGTTTAGATTTGGGCAATAAAGACACAGAGGACAGGTTAAGCAATTTTCCCAAGGTCACACTCAAAATAGGAATGCGCTCCCCCACAAGACTCCCTCTCATGCCAGACTAATACTTTATCCCCAAACTCGTCATTTTTAGTTAAGTACTTAGCAACATTTATGCCATCACCTGATATCAGAGCACTGAGACTTACTGAACCTTTTGTTAAAGCCATGTACAAACACTAAATTCTCACAGCTTCCTTCTGGAGTAGCGGTCACTATTTTGTCTCCTCTGCGGGTTGTGACACTGGAGGACATATGGGAAAGATGACGTGACCAAAACTGTGCTGAGAATCAGCAGGGAAAGTCCTGTCATCGTCCCCGTCCCCCCACATGCACACACTGGGTTCCCTGTAGAGGACACCAGGTTCCCAGGCTGCTTTTCATTTGGTTTAAACATTGGATGCTAATACTTTAGTGTATCTTATTAATCCTGGTGAAGATCAGCATTTCCCTCTTTAGTGCAGCTGAGGTGCGTTAAAACCCACCAGGATTTACACACAACATATGGGCCTCTCTTAAGAAGCTCAGCTGTGAAAATAATTCTCATCACACATTACAAAGTTGACTGTGGTGTTAAACACAGCAGACATTTGGTGAAGTATACTCCTGGACAGGGCCAAGTAGTTGTTAAGCATGCTACGAAACCATTCTCTCATTCAAACAGAAGCCACCAAAATGGTTTTTGAATAAGAACTCACTGGGTTTTCTTCACCCTTTCATCTTGTCAGGAAATCTCTGTGAACTTCCCTCCTCTCCATTTGCTTTCCTTCCCCTTTCTCTGCTGTCATTTACCAGCCGGGCTATTTTCTTCAAAGTACCCTCTAAATGTCACAACCACCAAACAACCACAGCAAATAATGGAAATGCCCTAGTAACCCTTCCCAAAGCACTTATATACCAACGCTGAATAACCTGACCTGCTCTCATTCTTGGGAGCATATTTCATGGTAGTGGCAGAGGAAAGAGAACGGTTTTAAGATTTTGTTCCCTTTTCTCTTAGTTCTCTTTTGATGTAAGACAGCTCTACAAACACAAACTAGAAAAACCCTACAGCCCAAACCAGACACCCCCCAGAAGGAGTGTGCCAGCTAATACAGAATGAGGAACATTCCCCTTTCGAGTGCACATGCTTCAGTGTGTCCCCCTAATTATAAGAAAATTACTTAAAAGTCCTCAGGGGCCTCTAAAACAAATAATCCGTAACAATAAAGGGCTTGGGCATAGCAAAGGTGTGCACATGTTTATCTTTGAACACAGGATTTCACCTGGGAGACACAGTCTGTAATACAGGATTTCAGGCAGAAATCCACCTCTTACTTTGCTTTTAAAAAAGCAGGAATTTTTCAAATAGCTGTGAGAACTGCTCTTTTGCTGATTTTTTCCAATGCATCAAAAGACTTGCTCTAAAGGCCCACACTAATAGGCATTTAACCATGCTAAAATATGTTAAGATACCCTACTTGACTGATCTTGGGATTTCTGTATAATTTCTTTCAGTGCTGGTTAAAGTTCTCATCTCCCAAACAGCTTATTTCTATCTGTCTCTTTGATCACTGACAAATATGAATTTCATGCTATTTTATATTCAAGATGTGCCTGAAAAAATATCCTCCAAGCAGCTCCTGCCCAAGACCAGAAAACAAATATCTGAGTGAGCTTTGAAGATGATCTTATTGCAGTCCCAACAAGACCTCTGGATCTAATCTAGATCAGGGCTTCGGTGGCTGCCCCCTTTCTCTTTTACAGGGACAGAACAATACTGAATGTATTGTCTTTCTCACAATAGCCTTCCCTCCTTCCCTTCAGGCCTTTCACTGTACCTAATTTGCCTTACCCTAAACAAGCAACACTGACCTTATCTACTGTCACCAGAGAGACACTTCAAACCTAACAGAGTTACTCACTCTGGCTTACAGGTCAGGAGCGAACAGAAGTGTTCAGTTAAGCTCTCAGAGGTGTGTGTTTAGCGATACACTTATCTGTTCACACATGAGCTCCTTCTGAACTGCTTCGCATGTACAAAAACCAAAACAGCGGCACTGACAATGCAACCAAGCCAAAGTCTAGGTGCTTCCCTGAACATGGCTGGAGTACACAAGTGAAGGAAATTCAGAAGGAAGAAACAAGAAAGATCCCCTCCACAAATTAAGCTACCTATGCAATTAGGTAATGAAAAGAAAAATTGATTCTGGATCCCAGCTGTGAAACTTGAGGACTGACATAACCCTCCTTGCCTGCAGACCTGTTTCCAGGTCTGCACTGGAAACTCCTCTCAGACCAGCTACAGCATCCAGGAGTTGGAGAATATTCCTTCTCTTACCGCCATCATTTTGCCAGGAAAAGCCCTGGTTTGTTTAGGTACAACTAAACCAGCAGAAATGTTCATCGCTAATTCTGCTCAGAAAATGAGCAGGATTGATTCCAGACAGAGGACGTGATGGCCGGTAGCTGGAGGGCTTGCCAACATGGTTCAGGGAATAACTACACCAAGATCCCCTTTGAAGCACAGATGAAGTCTTGTTCTCACTGTGCAGTCGCAGGAATTATCATCCACCTCCCTGACACCATGTGGCAGCAAGTTCCTCTGGTTAATTAGAAGCAGCATAAGCAGGAGATGTGTGTACACCCAGTCAGCCCCCTCTGTGTCTTACACAACTGCTAAGGAGACAAGTTGGTCTTGTGGTTGATGGCACTGGCCCGTCTTGCCAGAAATGTGTTGCTGCAATACCCACGCTACTCATATGCTGTAGCCCTTTGTCTCTTGTCTGTCAAGTTTGTGGCAAGGACGATCTGGGCATGTGTGGTGCCCGGTATGACATGGCTCCCCTATCAGCTGTGGCTTCTGAACCCTTACACAAGCAGTAGCTAATGATAAGAGATCCTTTGTCCTCAGTGTATAAAAATAAGCAAACAGTTAAAAGTTTTAAATGCTCAGCTCTGGCTTTTGCTGAAACAATGGCAAAATGGTCAGTGGAGTTCGAAGGAAGAAGGCCCAAGCCCTTCAGCTGTGCCCTCACCCACCTACCTGTCTCCTCCATTTTCATTGCAGCCTCTTCGGCTGCACAGAGCTCTTCACTCAACTGTTAATATACTGAAGGTCACAATTTCCTAAGCTGCCCCGTGGGCTTTGCGGTGGGATTTACAAGCCTGCTCCTTCTGGTGATCTGATTTCCATGTGTATGAGATGAGGTGAGAGCATGGCCATTTCAAAGCCTCGGAAATGGACCTCCAGCACTGGGATGCTGAAGGAGGGCAGAGGAATCAGCATGAGAATGTTATCCTAACACCTTGGCAAGAATGGGAGCTCTCACACAAATGTTTATTCAGAGGCAGAGGGATGGCCTAGCTGTGCAGCATTTTATTTTTCACTCCTAGGAGTGTGAAAGGAGGACACATAAAGAAATTTACAACTTGTAATTCTCCTCCTGAGACATAAAAGATGCTACAAAATTGCGGAAAAACAAAAGGCTTTTAAGATGAGGGAGGGAATTCGCTGCCCACAGTGAGCTTAAACCTGCAGCTTGTTCTTCTGTGTTCAGACAAAATTCAGACAAAAAGTTGATGTCAGTAGGAGATGTATCAGAAAAGAGCAATGGGATTTTACCCAGGCCGTGGCTTTCAAAATCAAACAGGATCCTTCTTCTTTGTGGCTCACAACACTCAGCAGCCTGACACGGTATGGCCACAGACCTGTGCAAGGGGTGAGATATCTAACAGGAGATCAGCTCTGGTCTAGTAATGAAAGTTACCATCTGCCTAGCAAAAGCTGTGAGTACTTATCTGGTGCTCTTGAAAGAGCACATGGCATATTAATTAGTGTCAGAGACTAATGAAAGGCTAGCCCAGTGATTACTGCTGAACCAAAGCAGTGGCTGCTCCTGCTGCTGCTCAGTGCGTCATGCAGGAGAACGCAGAGAAGGGTCTTGTGTTCGGGTCCAGCCTGACCTGGTCTCAGCTGTACCCCGGGGAGGTGCCTTCAGCTTCCAATAGCCCTCTCTCTCATCTTCCCTCTACGACCAGAGCAGGGCACATGGCTTTTCACATTAACGTATCACACCTTTCTCCTGGATGAGTACACATATGGGATATTTCTAAACATTTTCTCCAACTTTAGGAGAGTTTTGCAAAAAAGCAAGCCTCTTCTGCCCCGACAACATCCCTTAGGAGACCATCCTGTAAGTATATTTGACATATGTAGAATGACAGCCAAATATAATTGGAACAAACTGTATCTAGACAGGCATATTTCAAACCCAGAAAGCCCATTAGATTTTTCTGACCTGAACAGTTGTGCGTCCTAAGCGTCCTCAGCCATGGAACTTCAGCCCATTCCTCTGTACTGAGCAGGGCTTTCCCTTTGGAAAGATGATAAATTGCTATGGCCTGGTGGAGATTAAAAGCAGGTAAACAGACAGCACGGCCTTGACCTATTTCTCATACATTTCACACAGGTGAGTTCACCCAGTTTCTAAAGTTTACCTACCTGTCAATGATAAGCAGTTTACATTAGTTTCCTGTTTTAACCGCCAGCCTCTGGGTACCTTGTGTTACAGGGTCACGCTTCTCTACTCCAGATCAGCGAGTCCATCTTACGAGCGCGCTTCTGACCAAAGCTGGACCAGCTGCGGAGGAACTGAAGTAACAGGCCTAGCGCAGCAGCTTGATCTTATTGCTCAGCCTTTTAGGACAACTGAATGAGATGAACACGTTCATCTGTACATCAGAAGATGGTGGCACATACTTCTAACTTGTGTTAACGTGACTAGGACTAACATGAGCAAGGCCACTTTTATGGAGCAATGTGTTGGTGAGCGACAATTATTATATTTAGTTTTCAAAATAAAAGCAGCCCACTTTGTTAAGTCTACAGGCATGAGTGTCCATGTTCAGATGTCACAGCAGACTATTTTCTAACCAATATACTGTATATCTTCACTTTATGAAGAAAACTGGCTTGGTAAAGCTTTTGGTAAGGCGTGTCCCATAGATTTTAACACTTACAGACTTCCTTATTCAGAGGAGCAACAGGTCCCAGAGAGAGATTTCCAGTGAACTGGCAGAGCTCTGGGGCTCTACAAGAAGTCCTCTCTCCCTCTCCTCCAGAATAAGACTGCAGGAAGACAATCTGGTTTCATCCTAACACTGTCTCTCTGAGCTGCCCATTTCTAGTAGTCAAAGGAAAAACAGCACTTCCCAAGGGCAGATTTGGGTCTCAAGTGAAATAGATAACCCTCTGGAAGAGGGTGCCTTTCCTCTATCTTGAGCAGAAGTGAAGGGAACAATGAGGCTAACGGGGGTAACACTCACCTCGGGTAACCAAGCCACCAAAAATCAGGCTTCTAGCCCGTGTCAGCACTTTAGGCTCCCTTTACAGTCAGAGACAAAACAGGCACCCATGGGAGACAATTTTCCCACCTATTTTACAAGGGACTGAACTGCCCTCTGAAAATACCTGTTGTGTCCTGGCTGGCAAGTAAAGGAAGACAGACTATCAGTTTGGATCTGCAGCAGCCCAGCTTTCAGACAGCTAATGCTGGGTGAGCACCCTTAGGCATCATAAATTAGATGCCTCCAGTTAGTTGACGGGAATCTGGGCCAAATACCTTTCTCAGCTTCAGAGAGAAGTTTCACATTTTCAGTATTGAAACCCTTCTAAAAAGAATCAGAAAAAAATAGCAGAAGAGATTAGATCATATTTCAGGCTATTTATTGGACACTTATATTTTAAAATTGAATCATCTTCAGCTATGTGACGGCAAAACAAGAGCAATCAGAAACAGCTGCAATGATTTTAGTCAAAGGACTAAACCTTCCAGCCTGGGCTAAGATCTTATGTACACACTGGTCGCTCTGGCTAGTGCTATACTCACCAGCATCTTGGAAGATCAGATGATAAGCTTGCACATCCACATGGAATTTTCCGCAACAGCCACAGGCAAAACTTATTTCAGTGATCCAACCTCAAATTTCCTATCAAGGCATTTCAATTCCCGTATTACTGAAGACAGAGCACAGCTGGCTACTGCTTTTGGGGGCAGTAAAACTGCATGGAAAATTCAGGTTGTAGATTTAAAATACTCAACTAATTACAAGTAGAAGCCCCAAGACCCTCTGAGTTCCATGCCTGACTAGCAAGAATCACATGCAAACAATTGATAGCGAGCCTAAGAAGCATTATACATTCTTTGCAATGTCATAAAGAAGCATTCCTGATTTCTTCATAAATTATCAAGCTCAGCCCATATCTGAAGATAGTGTCAGGCCACCTGAACTGATAGTCTGATCTGGTGCAGCAAATCCCACTTTGTTTTGATTTCAGCCTCTTTTTTCCCACCACCAATAGTTAATGTTTGATATGCAGGGCACTGGGATAATTATCACTGCATCTGTTTTCTCTATTACAGGCTGCATTTTTAGCCATATAATCACTTACAATTGGATGGAGGATTCTCAGAGTGTGTTTACCAAAGAAGCGTATTGAGAGGCATCTGTTTCATTTAGTCTGGAATGAAAAAAAAAAAGTCAAAATTGAATACTTACCCTGGAGCAATGCTGAAATTATGCTACATACTAAAGTCCAGGCTACTACTCTATTAAATCAGTTTTTAATGCCTCCTTGTTAAATGTACTAACCTTCCTGCACCAGACATGCCCAGATTTCATGAGCATCCTTGCCAATAGTAGGAAGCAACTGATGCTAACCAAGAATAGAATGCAGCAAAATTTAATTCCCGGAGTAAAACCAGCTTGTATTTTGCACTGTTATAATAAGCAAACTCTAATTAAGTGTACTAAGCAAAGCCCTGGCTTGCAGAAGCTCTGCACAGACTGCAAAAGCTCTGAAGGGCAGGAGATGCTTTATTTGACAGCTTCTGCTAAAGAAAATAAAAATAAATACTTATATGGAACGTTCACATAACCCCTTGCTCATTTCAGAGTCTGTGGTTTGCAGATCATTGCAGACGAACTAAAATTGCAATACTTGGCTAAGTGAATTCCCACATATCTGTCTCAAAGTCTTGTTGTTCTTTGAAGACGGAGGAAGCTTCAAGTATTAAAACCATCTTTAAAATCTTTATGAGACAGTGTGACAAGGTACTTTGTGCTTGTAGGGAGATGGAAAACCAAAGATCTGTAATTTTTTCCAGCTTTTCTTATGCTACTGGAAATGTCCCCTGCACATGGAGATACTCTCCTCTCACCCATCTACTCTCCTCTCACCTCTCATCCCCCTCCCAGTTCCTGGCAGAGTAGCTAGTAGAGTAGGACCTTGGGCTGCAGAGCAGAGACATCCACTGTTTGAGAGATGACACTTCACAGGTCTTGGGCATGTCGCAGCTGTGCTTCACGCTGCACTGTTTAGCCTGCTTGTAGATGTGTAGAGGTCCCCAGATCCCAACCCCAAAGGATCAGGTGGACTAAGTTAAAAATATCTCTTCCACTGGGGACACTCAGCCCTTACATACACGCAGATGTCTTGTTGCACTTCTTTGATACTGTGATAAACTACTTCTCTCCATAGCTGCCTCCCAGAAGCAAACTACCAAACAGGTTTCTGATTGCTAACATTTAATTACCCAATCCAGAGTTTGCTTTGCATGGGTTTTGCATTTGCATTAAAGCTCTGGGATGTATGGTGACTTCCAACAGGGTCTGGATCAATTGATCGATCTATCTATCTATTTACCTACCTACCTACTTACCCAAAGCTACCAGTGTTAACTGGTGTTAATAAAACACTGCATAGTATTTCAATCTTTAGAAAACCCAACAGCATGAGGTGAGATTTAAATAAAAGCACATGTTTCAAAGTCATAAAAATGACCATCAAAGATTGACTTCTCGTTACTCTCTCAGCTGGCTGCTGTCAGTGCGAAGAACTAAGCAATTCCATTTTTTAATGCCATGTAAATTATACCACTGTGTTGTGATACATCAATTAAGTTCTTTGAATAAATTAATCAGAAAATTCTGTAAGGATGCTTCTTTCCTTTCTGAAGGGAAAAAATAATAAACCCAAACACAAACCCAGGCTTTGTGTTTATCTGGTGGTTTGTTTTCCTCTGGAGTTAATTCATGGGTTGAAATCTCCATGCATATATTTTCACACATGTAAATAAGGAATGAAAAGCTTCACATTCTGTGTGAAAAGCCTCAAAACACTTCTCATAATTTAACTTAATAGATGTTAGCAACATGCCAACTAAATAAAGTGCCTTACACACATTTAGATGAAGCATCAGTTTTGCAGCTGACTGACTACTGCTCCATTATTTCTACTAATTACATATTTATCTGCCTTAAGGAGCAGTTTTACTATTGATTCAACTAGAAACAGCTTGCACAAAGCCAAAAATAAAGCGGCATTATGAAGTCAGACTTTTACATGCAAATACAGGACCCAGTTAGCAGGGTATAAAGCAGCAGAGTGATATAACTTCACTAGAGCTGCATCACCTTATCACACAACCA